>NDGM011173897.1:0-13804 GCA_002564305.1 Octomys mimax | reverse complement strand
AGATTCATGAGTGAACAACGGGGGCATCTTCTGAAAAATGTGTCAGCAGGCGATTTCATTACTGGCGTGGACGTCGGAGCCTGCTGATCACCAGAGCGGGCAGCGCGGGTTCATCACTCCGCACCCGCTCTTGGTGCAAGCAGGGGGACGCAGCAAGCGGGAGGTGTGCGTGTCGGCGGGCTGCAACGCACATGCTGCTTGACTCTGCACTACGAGGCAAGCGCGCTCTGGAGAAGATGCTGAACAGTAAGTGCGCAGCACTTAAATGCCCGCTTACTACTTATCTGTCACTTAGATGCCAATGATGTGCCGCGGAACGTGCTGTGCTTTGCTAAGACCGGCAGCCACTTGGGCTTATTTACACTCGCACCATCACAAACGGAGGTTTACGTGAGGAAGGCCTCGTCATCATCACACAACAGGAATTTGGGGCTTCGTTTTCATGTTGAAATTAAATTACTGTTGTGCAGGAAATGTGTCCGCTATTGACGCAAACACCGCTGTATTCTACACGACTTTGTATTGGCGCATGTAACAGAGAACTTCAGGGCTGACTGTGTCCGGGGCAGACACATCACTGAGGCCGTTAAATAGTGTAAATATTGGGCTGTGCTTGCATTTAGGATTTTCTTTTTTCTGTTAATCTACATGTTTCCCAACATGGCTTTATAGCAAGTGGCTCCATATAACACTTTTCATGACAGGTATTTGACCAGATGTTGGGGCTTAATCCTCTTCATTAAAGAGTCATTCCGGAGTATCTGAAATGGGCTCATGGAATGCCTTCCGTGGCCTGGTCCAAATACTACACCCTATCTTAGAGCTAAGATAGGCTTAACTCTCCTGAAACTCACATGTAGTGATGGGGGAAGATATTTTAACAGAAAAAAAAAATTGTAAAACAGCAGAATGAAAGGAAGGACAGAGATAATTGACCATTTTAACGTGAGCAATAAAAGAGAGACATTACTTTATACTGTGACAAAATACCTTGAGCAGAAATTTGGATTAAAATTTAGAATCAGTTTGTGTAATAAATTTGGTGCAAACCGCAAAGGTATCACTTAGAAACAGCAAACAGATTAATAAGTATGAGAAACTTCAGCTTTGTGGAAATGCCAAGTGCACCACTTAGGAGGTTATAATTAGAAAATTTCTGATCACACAGAACATCTCAGGAGAATAATATTCATATTGGTTTGGCAGCTAATTTGCATGGTTAAAGAACTCTGTACAAATGAGCTCTAGGATGCTTTGTTTTGTGAGGTTTCTACTTTAGCAAATACATTTGCTTATTTTTCATCCCCAGATCTGTACTTAGCATTACATAAGGCTGAGAGAAGTAGTTCCCAGGTACTTTTTTAATTAATAAAGAAGATTTTTAGCTAGCCCTTTGTAAATGGTCAGCTTCTGGAGTCTTTATGAATTTTGTACTAACATGCAGCTCGCTTAGCCCAAGGGCGGCTCACGTCAGCAGCCCCTGCACCGAGGCGGAGGCAGGAGCATCACGTGGGGCCAAGGCCACCCTGAGCTGTGCGGCATGCCCTGTGCAGAAAAAGCAAGGAAACGAAACACACAGCTGAGAGCTGGGAAAACTGTATCCTTAATTCTGCACGTAGATTAGCACTGGGGAAAACCCTGCTGGTTAGTAGCTTTCAGAGGTACAATTTAGTGCACCCTACCCACCTGCAGGCCTGGTGCAGAGAATTATCACCCTTAACCGTAAGAAAACGTCACTTTCTACAAGAAAGCAGGATGTGAAAGAAACTATGGGTGACTACACTGACAGAAACGTTACGAAGTCTTGTGGGTCTCTTGAGACTTGGATGAGAAAGTAGATGATGTCACAGTAAGAGAGAGTCCAGTGGTCAAAGGTGGTCTAAGTGGTAGCAGTAGTGCAACTGCTCTGCCTGGCACTCACTGAGGTGTTTTGATTATGTTTATAATATGCAGTGTAGGGTTTGAAAGATATTCGTTGCCATCTAAGGCATACATGATCAAATGCTTTTGCAAATGCAGTTCCAAAAAATTCTCATTTCCAAATGGAGAATATTTACTTACCAGATGGTAACATTTAGAATTAAGTTGTTTACTTTTTATTTATGAAGTTCAGAAATTTAAAGTAGACATGCCAAAAGGAAGGAGAAAGACAGTACACATAAGAGGGGATTTGAGATTGCTTAACTCTTAATTTATTGCTACAAAATTATCTGCAAGGGAAATAATTAGTCTGTTTAAAATTTAATAGTTTTTCTCTGTTGTAAAATTATTGAATTATCTTTAATTTTAATGAATTTCATCACATCTTTCAGGGGAGTTGATAAACTTTATGCTATTATGAACTTTGATAATTTAATGATTGAGTTATGAAGTCGGTATTAGTTATATAAGTAATGAAATAACAGAATTACAAAAAGCATGATGTAGTATTCACATAAAACAACTTTTGCTGTATGTGCCTTGCTCAGGACATGGGCCATCTGCCGCACTGATTGCACTTTGCATAACTCGGACCATCTTTTCTTTAGCATATAATTTAGATCTCTCATTTAATTGCTGTATAATCCCACAGTTTGAGGTCTACAGTATGCTCTCTCAGTGAAAGTTTTCCATGCTGCACTCATTGCTTTAAGAGCAACTCAGATCATTTGGCAATGGTTTGCTGCAGTGACTGTGAGTGGTAAGATAAAAATCTGACTCATTTCTCTTTTGATAAACTATTGTGTTCCTTGTCAATAGGTAAATATTTTATTAACATTACTCGGCACTTCTTTTTCTCAAAGTTCTCCCTCTTAGGGATGCCAGCATGGTTTTCTCTTCTTTGCTTATTAATTTGCTGAAACATTATAAAGTGGCACATATAAGAAAAACATGTGCTCTTTTTTTGGAAAAATGTAAGTCTCTTCTGATATATTTCATACTAATTACAAATTACATTTTACTTTTCATTTCTTATATATTATTTGCAAGTATGACAAATCATCAGAAAGGTATCCTAGCTGGTCACTGCACATGTTAATTCCTGTTTTCCAAATTCTTTTTTTACAGATTTTTTTTTAAATTTTTTAACATTTATTTTGTGTGTGTGTGTGTGTGTGTGTGTGTGTGTGTGTGACCAGCTCACCCCATCAGGGGGTGCAGCTGGCTGGCATGTGGTGCTGGGGGATCAAACCGTGGTCTTGTTCCAAGTAGGTGCTTTAGACCACTGAGCCATCTCTCCAGCTCCTGTTTTCCAGATTCTTATGAAGAGTTATGAGATTAGGCTTGTGTACTTTACTCACTAGTGTAGATTTATATGATGTGGACCTTAGGCTGTATTAATTTTTGTAATACTGTATATATGTATTATTTTCTAGAAGTTCTGTGAGATAAAGATTTCAGATCTCATGCACTTTGAGGAATTTTACAAACTCAATTAAAATTATTACATTTATTGGACTTTTTGTTATGCATTTTTTAATGAATTATTCTTCATCTCTTATTTTCTTCTTGAATCATGAAAAAGCCCTGTACTGCTTTGAATATATAAACATCTCAATCATCACAGAATTCTTCCAAGCAAATAAACTGCTTAAATTTTAGCAATTGGGATCTGGATATTTAATATGTTTTGCTCTGACAAACAAAAATAGTATTATATTCATGCATCTTAATTTGCTTTTATGTAATTAATTGACATAATTCAATCACATCATTAATTAATTTGATCTTATATTTTAATTTTGGAATGCATTTATTTAAATTCTGAGAACATAAACGAGAGACCTTTTCTGCTGCAGAACACTGCTGGAAATAACAGCTGACTGAATGCACTAAGAGTAAGCAAGGCAAGAACACATGAAATCTCATGAAGACAGAGAGGAAGGAAAGGATGTGCCCTGTAGGGTAGGTCAGAGATTTTCTGCTGCCCTTCTCTGGAAATGGATTCATCCTGAAGGGCTCATGGCAAGGGTTATACATTTGGTTCTTTTTGTTTGCTTTTTTTTGGTGGCAATTTACTATTTAATCAAGAGATAACATATTATTTTTAAATAAACTTGGAAGAACATCCAATCATGGTAAGGAAACATTCCCTTAAAGTGAATAAGTGATGCTGTATCAAAAGTATTTCTTCTTATTTTTCTCTCCAGTTCTACTGGGTTATACATTTATAATTTGTAGATTTCATTCTTGATATATTTACCTCTAAAATGAATTTAAACATATTTATCATATTACTCTTTCATCTGAGTAGATCTTATGCTGAGACTAACTGTATTTACTTTATCTCTTGATTTTCATTTTCACCATTCTTTTGACCCAACCTTGATCACCTTGTGTGATGGGAAGATTTTGAAACCAGACTGTGTTCACATGGCTATGATGTTGAGGGCTTGTTTGGTGAGATTTGGTTTTTCTATTTTCACAGGTCTTGGGCTTAAGTAAGAGTAATTTTATATATTATCTTTCAAAAATGGACATGTTATTTATGATAACCTTATGTTTCAGAGTTTTTATTTAAAAATGTATTTGTAAATTCATTTCTACACTTCTATAAAAAATTTTTAAAGGAGCAAGGTGAGAACATGCTCAAAATTATTTATCATTACTTTTCAGTCTTTATTAGAAAGTATCTTAAAGTAATACCAAGAATATGTCTCTCAGTTCAGACAAGAAATGCTATAATGTAGTTTTAATGTATCAAATTTATACATTTACTTGTTTTACTTTAGTTATAAGAGGAAAAATTTAAAAGCATATATTGCAGCTACCTCTAAAGAATGATTATAATATGTCATGTATTTTTTTAACATTAGTGCAGAAGAGACAAAGAATTTCTTTTTCAAAAATCACTTTGCAATTGTAAGACACATAGGTTAAGGAAAACAAACTCCTCTAACTGGAAAGAAGCAACATTTGCTTACTATATAATAAATCTACTTGGAAAATGGATAGAATAGAACATAACTCTCATAAATCTATAGAAAAATATCATATATGGGCATTTATCCATGAGTAATTACTATACCTGGCCTTATTTTGTCAGTTACTAGTTATGATTCCTTGATTATGTTTGGAAATTAACTTTGATCATCATAAATGAATTTTTAAAAAAATCTCTTATTTATTTATTTGGTACAGGGCCTTGCTACATGGCTCAGACTCATAGTGATCCTCCTGTCTCAGCCTCCCCAGCACTGGGATTGCAGGTGTGCCCCGCCACATCTGGTTTCCATGGCCAGCTTGGCATGGGGTGACACTGCATGTGGTACTGGGGTTCAAACTTGGGGCCTGGTGCTTGCCAGGCAGCCGCTTAAACAGCTGAGCTATCTCCCTGGCCCAAATTTTATCATTATAGAATGAGCTTAATATTAATAACATCCTAGCAATATCCTGGGTGTACTTGAATCTCATGTTACCTTCTTTCTGATCAGTGTTTGCCTTTCTAGCTGTCCCTCTTAATTGTTCTAACATGAGCGGAGACACTGAGGAAGAGCTTGGGACCAATAATGCCCTTCAGATATACTCTAAGCAAGTTTTGGTTATGCTGTAATTCACAATATGCATGCATGTCTTTTCTTTTAAACATAGCTTATACACAATTTTTGAATCTGTGCAATATTTGCTTTTTGATGATTTTTGCAATAACCCTCATTATTTTATTTTATTTAGATACAAATATTTTGTATTCATTTAATTAGGGATTTTTTTTCTTTTAGAACCATTTAAAATACTTCTTTTAAGGGAGTCCGGTCACAGAAAAAACATTGTTCTGGCTGGACAGTTTCCTTTTTCTTTCCATTCTTTTTCCTATTTGAAAGATATTTTTTGCTATAAAAATGCAACAACCTATACATATGGCAAAAGGATGGTATTTTTATGTGTAAGTGATTTAGTTATCTTACAAATGTTTCATTTTGAAAAACCTAATTGCATCAATTTCATTAGCTATGCAAGACGCTGCCTATAGCGTCCAGCATCCTGATGTCCATCTTGATCCTGATCTAGGAAAACACCAGAAATACTGACAAAGGACTTTCCAAGAGTGAACGCTGCACAAACAGGAAGGGAAGAGATAACCCTACTCGTATTTGTGTACTAGATGTTGCTCGAAGCTAACATCAGAGCGCTGGGAGGCAACTCAGCAGCGCAGCCCCTTCTTGGCCAGCATAAGGCCCTGAGCTTGACTCCTGGCACAAAATAAAAGACAGTGTTAATGGTAAATATTCAGCAATCCATACCTTCTTCCTCTAGCTTCTTGCTCTTTCTATTTTTTTTCAGATTTTATTGATGGAAATTATATTTTATATTAATTTAGACTTGTTTCTTTTTAAAGTAGGAACTCAATTTCATGAAGAACTAATTAAGATTTTTTTTTTTTTTTTGGTGGTACCAGGGATCGGATTCAGGTACCACAAAATGCCAGGCAAGCAATTATTCCACTGTGCTATCTCCCTAGCCCAAGCAAAAATGTTAAAGTTCTGTTTTTTCAAGTTTGAATAACGTTACCTATGTGGCAAAGACCAGAGAACTAAAGCTGGGCTAGCAACACTACTGAAGTTTTAGAAAACAGAGCAGATGAACGAAAACACACAAGGCACAGCCAAAGTACTTGGTCTTCCAAAGGAGCCACCTGAGAAACCCAGACCTGGCGAACACCGGAGAAGGACGTGAAGGGAGAGCCGTTATGTGCGAATTGCTGCAGAAGTTGGCCTGTGCATCCCATCCACACAACGCACAGCTGGGAGGTAACCTCCACTATTAGATGAGATCCAAGACTCCTGCCTCTATTGTTAAAATTTCATTCTGGGCTGGCCAAATAGCTCAGCGGATTAAAGCACCTGCAAGCAGGTGCAGGGCTGGGGGTTCGATCCCTGGGCCTGTTGTGCCAGCCTCGCCCTCAGGCGCCCTGAGACTGCAATTGAGACTGGCGTGGTGGCGCGCGCCTGTAATCCCAGCTCTTGGGAGGCTGTAACAGGCGGATCACTGCCAGTCCGATCTAGTAGCAAGACCCTGAACACCCTGTAAACCCTTTCCTAAAATACAAAAAATAAATAAATAAATAAAAACATTCATTCTATCTGAAAAGTCTAAAGAAAATGCTAGCTCTTGTGCAGAAGAAGAAAAAAGTAAAGGACCCAACTCTGAGTATGGAAGAAGAAAGTGAAAGACAAGTCTTTCTGCCAACGTGACATAAACTAAACAGCTGTCCCAGGATTCTTGTTCCTAGAGCAACTAAAGTTCTGGGGGTTTTGCCTGCCTCTTTTGTCAGATCCGCAGTCCCTGGAGTCACTGGCCTACGCATACTCCCATGAGTCGAGGAAGCCCGGGGCAGCACGCTTACAAACACAGTGGACAGAAGTTGTCCCAAACGTCCAAAAGGATAATGGAATCCTGCTTCACAAACCTGAAGGCAAAGTAACAAATGACATAAGCTTCAGATACCTGATAAAAGTGGGCCCATGAAAAACTGAGCCCAGATAAACAAAAGGCAAGCTGATTTTGAGGAAATTCAAACAACTGGAAGGCTAGAAAATAGCTGTTTCAGAAATTGTATGTATTCTCAGAACAATTGAGAAAATACTTAATACATAGTCACAAAAAGATTTGCTATTAAATGAACAGCATAAAATAAGCAAAAGAAGAAAATGTTCTTAAAAATTAGCTATGGTACATCAAATTCATTAGATATAATGAACAATAAAATATTAGACATTGAGTATAAAATACAACAAAGAAAAATTAAACAGACCTGAATGCATAATGACAATGATTCTTTAATGAAAAATTAAAAGAAATAGAACATAAGTCTTGAAAGCACAAATTAAGGCACTAAAGTTTTCAGAAAGCTAGAAAAATTTATGTAGATTTTAGAGACATAGTAGGAAGGAAAATTCACAAAGCTGAGGAGGAACCGTTGTCCTGGGAAAGAATCAAAGCACAGTGTTAGTAAGACATGCTCAGACTCTCAAATTCCACATGCGAAGACATAGAACAAAATGCTGAACTAGTTTGGTAGATATTTTCTAATATTCATATTTGAAATCATAGGTCTATAAACATGGCACGCAGGCTCAAGGGTAAGTAAAAGTACTTATAGTTAGAAAGAATGAGTATGACTTAAGAGAGAATTTCTGTTCTTTTCTAAGAGTTCTTTGAGGTGTCTTAAGTTTTGTGTTTGAAACTCTTCATTTCTACAATTTAAAATGCCCAATGTAAAAATAAAATACATGCAATGCTACATTTTCCTTCACTGTGATTTTTTTGTAGAAACATTAATAGCCTTTAAAATAGCAGATTAGTGCACAGTTTTTATTGCAATATGATCAGATGTCATTCACAGCACAACCTGCACCCAGCTATCTCCTAACCATTTTTGTACTTTTCTCAAGGGTTTCCAGGGGCCTCCTGGAACTGCTAGGAGACAGATGTGCTCTACGGTATCCCCGGACTGTTATCTGGGACTTAACTTCAGGCAGTCCCTTCAGGAAGGGCTTGTGAATCATAGTTAGTCCTCTGTCATATGCTATGTGGGGATTTTAGGTGGGTGGGGCTTCCAACACAGGTCAGGTCTACCCCTAGAAAAAGTTATACATGTAAAGAAATACTTATATAAATACTATTATGTACAGTGATATTCCATTTTTGTATTTTGATAAACATCTAATATAGAAGGTCTTTTATTAAAATGAAATAAATTTATAAATTGGCATACATTTCTATCCTAAGGTTTTATGTAAGGGCAAATGTATACATTACCAAATGCCTGGAGATGACTTCTGTGCATAAACAATCAGATTGAGTTAGATGGCATGCTGTAAATATGCTTTTAGAAGTCTTCCCAGAGAAAGCCTTGTGCATTTTCTTTGAATTCTTAGTTTTGGAAAATATTTGCTTTTTATATCAATGAAGCATTCATTTATTTTTAAAGAATTCAGTAAATGGTCCATTACTTTAGAACAAGGGAGGGCTGGTAACTCAGTGGATTAAAGTGCCTGCAAGCAGGTGCAGAGGCAGGGTATTTGATCCCTGGGCCTGTGGTCCTGGCCTGCGTTGAGATGAGATTGAGGGAAGAAGTATTTTTTTCTCTATAGTTTGCTAATTTTAATTCCTTTGGGGATATACCAATGAGTGATATTTCTGGATCAAGCATAAAGTCTATTATTTGTTTTGCATTTCCAACAGCAGCAAAGAAGAGTCTATCTCTATCAACATTTACGTTTCTTTATACTTTAATCATTACTGTTTTGACTGTAGTGAGGTGGAATCTCAATATAGTTTTAATTTGAAAGTCCTCAATGGCTAAAAATATGGGAAAATGTTGCATATACTTATTATTTGTATTTGTACTGAGAAGTACCTGTTCACACCTTTATTGACTAGAATATTTGATTTTTGAGGACATTGTAAAGATCAGAGAGGAAACTGTTTAAACAGAAAATAAAACTGCAATGCAAAAAATTATAAGTCAAAGAGCTAGTTCTTTGAAAAGATAAACAAATAGTTGTTTGATTAACCAAATTTACTAAAATAAGGAATGAGAAAAACCTGTATCAATAATTAAAAGCTGTAATTATTATCAAATTTTCATTAAACGATTAGAATATAAGTAATGACATTTTAAAAATTCATTGTATCCTATTCACTTACAATTAAATAACAAATGCATTAGATTTTGAAACCCTGAAGCTGCATAATAGAACTAATGAAATGTACTGGACCAGTAATTTTCTGTCAAAATAGTTATATATTCAGTAATCAGAAGATCAGATAAATTTATATAAATGCAAAAGTTACATGAATCACAAGCTACTCGATTCATAGTTGATTTAATTATAAATTAAATACTTCAAAAATTACAAGAAAAAATTTCAAGGTATTGAATATTGCAATGTTGATATATGTGAGATTTCTCTATATTGTAACACTTAAATTTATCAGCTTTAAACTGCACTAAAATTTCTCTCATTCTGACTGATTGCACATCTGTAAATTGCTTTTGCTCATAATTTCAGAGTTCATTTTTGGATTTATCAGTATGCTAATTTAAACCTGAGAAAAGCAAGACTCATTTACAACCAAATCCTGTAGGATGACCTCACCCAGATGGTTATTGTTGATTTTAGAAGTATTTTATTTCAAGACTATTATCAATCATTGTCAATATATTTCTACATTGTTTTAGTTTTTCAAAATCCCAAAGAACATGTAGATTTTTATTTGCTTTTTTAAAAAGTTATATTTCATAAAAAAAGTTATATTTCATTTTCAATGTTTTTACCTATATAATTATTCTTATTTTCAGGGTAATAGCTATAAATCTTTAGTGAAAAGTGAACAAGATAAATTTACATGGGGAAATCCAAATTCCTGGATGTGTAGTGTTTATTTTATCTCTGTATTGAAGTGATTTCTGATCAAAATTTTATATTATGAAATAGTATAAAAATAATTGCTAATAGTTTGGGAAGAATATATCTAATGATTTCTAGTAAAATGTGAAGAACTTGCGACATAAAGAAGAATGAGATACATGAAGGCAAAACTTATTTGCATTTCCTATTATGTCATATTAGTCAAATGCCCCACAGTGCATAGAGCAGAAACTGGAATATGAATTTCTTTTGTTCAATATGGTTATAAGTCTCTTCTTTTTCTATTTCAATGCACAGCTTTCAATACTTCACCTTAGAAAACAATGCTTTTTGTAAGGGTCATATAGATATAATTTATGTATTAAAATTTATGATGTGTGTATCCTAATATTTCCCTTCCATACATGTATGTGTTTTCTGTTGCAATTAGGTCTGACAGCTGTTTAAACTGTTATGAAAGCTATACATTCTGGTAATGTGTATTTTGTTAATTGATTTTCAAATCTAAAACAACCTACCTAGCTTTGAGTTTAGCTCAGCTTGATTATTGTAGGGATCCGTTGGTCTCTCTGTGTGATCCAATGTACCCAGGGAGAAACAGTGGCAAGAATGAGGAAAAGATAGAGAAGACAATAGCTGGATCAGGAGGTGGCCCATTTGCCTGGTGGATGAGACAACCTATGAACAACAGCAAGGGCCTTTATTTATACCATTGCAAAGTTGCAAGACACATGGTTGCCTGGCCTGACTGCTTTAGGCAGTGAGGCCTGATCCTGCCGGCCCACATGGGACCAATTTCCACTTCAGCAGCTCTCAGCAGATTATGATAGATGTACTATGCTTTTATGAACAGTTAAATCAATTTTTTTTTGTTTTCTTTTTTGTGGAACTGGGGATTGAACTCAGGCCCTTGTGCTTGCCAGGGAAGCACTTATTCCACTGAGCCATCTCCCCCGGCCCCTGTTAAACTAATTTTGAAGTAGTTTTCCCTCAGAGATTCAAAGACATCACTTTATAGACCTTCAATTTTAATGTGCTACTGAGTTACATGATGCAAAGTTTGTCATTCTTTGGAATCTTAGATAACAATAAAAAGGACAATATTGATGTCTAATAATTTTTTTTAGTTAATCTTATTGACATGTTTCAGATGTAAAAATGTAATGATCACACTCTTCATAGAGAATTTGAACCTGAATTTGTACAGCTTTAAAAAAAAATTATTTGTTTGTTTATTATTGTCTTTCTGAGATAGGTCTCACTATACAGTTCAGGCTGGCCTTGAATTCACTTTGAAACCCAGGCTGGTCTTGAGCTTGCAACGATCCTCCTGCCTCAGCCTCCAGAGTGCTGAGATTGCAGGCATGTGCCACCATGCCTGGAAATATATCTTGTTTCTTCTCTTCTCCCTGATCCCCTCCCCTCTCTTCAACCCTTCTTCCCTCCTTATTTACAAAAGCTTTGTTTCTTTCAACTTTTTTCTAGTATCACTTTTTGCCTTCTTTCTTCTTTCCCTTCCACCTCTCCTGTTCCCTTCCCATTTGAACATCATTTTTGATCTTCCCAATATTTATTACATATTTTGGTTCTTATTTACAATCTTGGTTTCTCACAGGAAAAAAAATGTGTTATTTAAACAGGTATGTGAAATTTATTTCACCTAAACATATGGTCCCAAGGTGCATCCATTCACCAAGAAATGTCTCAAGTTTTCCCTTCTTTAGGGCAATGTAGTACCCCATCGCATAAAACAAACACATTGTCTTTATTCACTTGTCCACTGATGGACACTGGGGCTGCTTCCAAGACTCAGTTACTATAAAATGTCCTGCCGTCAACATGGATGTCCACATCGCTGGGGTGTGGTGCACACCTGTGCACATGTTTTTATGGGAAAGGAATATCACTGGTGAAAAAGATATGCACTGCTTTGCAATTTTATGGTTTCAAACACAAAAACATCACTTCGTACGTCTCTGCTCAAGTACTGCTGAGCACATGCATGAGATAAAGAATTTTCTGGGGGAAATGTTGCTTGGCGCAGGGGTGTGCTGAAGACAACAGGTAAGTTGAACAGATTGGGAGTCTTGAGATAGAAATAGCAAAAGACTAATGCACAAAATTATGTTTGTGTAACGTGCTTTTAGGGAATTTATTTAAAGTTTAAGATTTTCTTCTAAAATATTCAGTTAACAAATTGGGACATTTTATGCATACAGTGAATATGGTCAATGAAATAAATTTTTACAAATAATGCATTTCCTTGGAGTTATCATCCTAGATAATAGACAGAGAAATAAAAACTGCAAAAGCATGCTTAGATGGAGATTTTTTTCTCTTACTATGTAGCTTTTGGTTTAACAATTGATGCATCTTTGTGCAACTGCAGCTTTTAAAATTTAACCTTATTCATGAGCGCATTATACAAAAATTATGCTTTTCTTCATACAAAATGTAACAACAGAAAGATGCAGTATCATGCCTGTTAACTGTGTCTCGAAAACATGCAGTTTAATAAGTCAAGAGCCCTAAATGTTATTTTTAGTCCTAAAAAGAGTATTTGTCCTTAGATGACAAAATGATCTGTGTGGATTCTTTGTATGATCTAATGCTTGATAAAATTAGAGGTTTTTTTTTTTTTTCTTTTTTTTTTTCAATCTAGTGTTCCTCTTTTTAGGTTTTTCTAGTTTGCCATTTAGGCGGTACAAGAGTATAAGATGAATGGTATCCTTTTCAACTGTTATGTATCTTTTTTTTGAGAACCATGGTGTTTATTTTTTAATTAATTTTATTGAGAAATAAATAGAGACAGTTTCAAAACTGATTAGCAGGACTGTTTAAATAACTTAATACATTGCACATTGTTGTCTTAGTGGTTATTCACTGTACAAGATGCAGATATGATATCCTGTCCACAAACACTGTTAGAACAAATCTTTCTATTCATTGAGTTAAGAGAATATAGTTGTATATATATCTTAACTATTTTGAATATACAGATTCAAAATGGTCTTTCATTTGTATCCCCTTTTTTGTTTAGTTTTGTCAGAGAATGGTATTTCATTGTCATTTGAATCTTATAGTTGCATAATTTCAGCAAAATAATCCAATGTAGTCCAATAGTCCATAATAGTAGTGGGTTTTCTGTAAGACAGGCAACGTCTGAATTGTTGACTTGAGCCTTTTACAGCTCAGTATATTCATGTGGCTTTATTTTTTATACTTCATTTTTATACTTTCTGGTGGATGGTTAAAACCAAGATTAAGCAAGACCTATATAACAAGAAATGTAGCTTTTGTATCTGATGAGGTCAGTCAAATCCCCTCAGGATTTACCCTGAAACCCTGCACTGCAGTTTGTAGATGCTTTGTTAGTGTCATCCATATGGATGAGTCACGGCCATTGCTTGACCAGTTTGTTCTCTGTGAAAGCCCGAGAGAATGTTTTC
>NDGM011173896.1:0-11761 GCA_002564305.1 Octomys mimax | reverse complement strand
GTGCTGGCTGCCATGAGGAAGGCAGCTGCCAAGAAGGACTGAGCTCCTCTGGAATAAAGCTTTTAAGAAAGCTCAAAACAAAACAAAACGAAACAAAACAAAAACAAAAGCACAGATGAACCAGGCTACCACTGTACTTGTCATGACCAAAGAACTAGTTAGTAAAAATAAAAGATATTTGGATAAAAGAATAAAACAAAGGTACAATTGCTGGAAATGTTCAGGGAAACAAATATCTTCATCAGACCTTTTAAAGGAATTGCCCTCATCCTAAGAGTCATTAATACAGCCAGATGTGGGAGTGTCCTGCCTCAAATACTGCATGCAATGGTTAGCATCAGCCTGGCAGCTCACCTACTCCAGTGCTTCCCATAGTTCACCATTGCTCAAAGAATAAACTCTGCAGTCTTTATCCTGGTACCAAAGCCCTTTGCAATCTAAGCCCTGGGGACTTTCAAGGCTTTTCTCCACTAGTACATTTTACCTAGAACACTTTCACTTCCCACACTGCCAGTTAAAACCTCAGGACATCCTTGTCTGCTCTACCTGTCAAAGCTTCACCTCAGCCTTCCTTGGGCCTTCACCAACTTTTGCTCTATTATAATCCTACCTAGATTGGACTTGGTCATGTAACAGTCAGGTATTGTCCATTTGTGTCTGGCCTTTTTCTAGGCTTTGGGGCCACTTAAGGTCTATGGAAACCAGTCTCCCATCCAATGGAGTGGTAGTGGTAGGCACAATATGAGCTATTTGGCGGCAGAGTGACTCTTGTTAGAACCTGCCTCCTTCCTTCACCCTTCATGACTCCTTCCTCCAAAGCTTTCTTAATTCCTCCAGGTTTCTACAAATGACACATTTTCAGGAACACCTCAGTTCACTTTGTCATAAAACAAAATCCTACCCTCTACCCCATTTACCCATTTACCTGGATTTACGATCTCTTGTTGTCTCCATAACACTCATCACATCTCAAGTTATTTGCTTGATTGTGTATTATCAGCCTTTTACTGTTAGCCCCAGGAAATGTCATCTTGTTCCCAAGTCTCTCTAGCAGGTAGACAGACACACCTGGCACTCACAGACACTCAATAAATAATTGTTGAGAATGAAAAGAAAACTGCAAACTCTTCACTAGCATAGTGGGGCACAGTGTCTTAGCCCTCTATTGCTGCATCTGTAAAATCGCATGATCTGATGATTTCTTTAGCTAGCAGACCTGGCCTGGGACCAAGCAAGTGGCTCTCTACCTTCAGCATGCAACATGGACAGCTAAAGGGCATGTTAAATCTCAGGTTGCATTTCAGACTTTGTAGGTCTTGAGTGTGGCCAGAAAAACCTGCGTTTCTAACATGATGTCCCAGTTGGTGCACGTGAGGCACGCTTCACTTCGAGGACCACTGATAGAAGAGACACAAGCTCCAGTAGATGAGAGCACCAGGTACCTCGCAGGGCATGGTGGAGGGGCAGAGCATTAGTTCCTTCTCTTTTTTCGCCCGGAACCAGGGATTGAACTCAGGCCCTTGCGTTTGCCAGGCAAGCGCTTATTCTACTGAGCCATCTCTCTGGCTCCCAAGTTGTTTAATTTAGCCAGTTATTTACGAAGCACCAACTATGGATTTAGGAAGTGCCAGGAGCTGAGGTCCTTAGAGCGGCGAGTCTCAGACCGGGCCTATCTGGCAAAGGCCTCGGACCCCGGCCCGTCAATGATCTGGCTCACGTAGCGCCATGCGGAAGTCTGGCCGGCCGCTCTGAACCCACACCCGGCAGGAAGTCATCCCAGCCACCGCACGGGGCCACGGGCAGGCGCCGAAAAGCCACAGGCCTAGCGGGCGGCGGAGAGACTGAAGCTGCCGCGAACAGCTTCCCGGAACCCGCCCTCCCCTCCCCTCCCCTCCCACCCCGACTGCAGCGGAGGAGGCGCGGCCCCGGCCCTGGCGCGCTCCCGCACACGGAGGGCGCGGGCGCGGCGGGGGCGGAGCGGAGCGGAGCCGGCGGGGCCTGGGGCGTTCGGGCGGCTGAGGCGATGGGCGAGGGCGGGCTGCCCCCGGCCTTGCAGCTGCTGCTGCGCGCCTGCGACCAGGGCGACACGGACACGGCGCGGCGGCTGCTGGAGCCGGGGGCGGCAGAGCCGTCCGAGCGCGGCGCGGAGCCCGAGGCGGGCGCGGAGCCCGGGCGTCCCGAGTCGGCCGGTCCCGGGGCAGCGGCGGCCGGAGCCCCGGTGCCCGTGGACTGCTCGGACGAGGCGGGCAACACCGCGCTGCAGTTCGCCGCGGCCGGAGGCCACGAGCCGCTGGTGCGCTTCCTGCTGCGGCGCGGTGCCTCGGTGAACAGCCGCAACCACTACGGCTGGAGCGCGCTGATGCAGGCGGCCAGGTGAGCCGGGTGCCCCGTCCCAGCGCCTGCCGGGCCACCGGCGCAGGAGGGGGGTGGGGGGGCGGGGACCGGCGAGCGGCCTCCCGCGGACGCCCCGGGAGGGAAAGAGTGGAGGACTCCTGAGAGAGGGAATGGCAATTTTGAGCGGTTTTGGCAAACTTTAACCTAGAAGTGGAAGTTCTTTTAGTTAACATAAAATCAATCTTAGAAACTTTGACCTTTCAAAACAATCTGGAGACTGTGTGTGGAATCTTAAGAGACCCGGACAGAATCTTAGAGTGTCCATTCATTCCTTTTTGCCACGTGGGTTCTCTGAGAACCTGCTTACCCTTCTTGGCTTGGCCTTCCGAATACTTCTGAACCCAGTAAAGTGCCTGCCCAGGCAAAACACGAATTGGTGGGCGTGCTAGACCGACAAACAACAGATGTGACCACTAAGCTTTGGGCAGTTCCAGGGCAGCTGACCTAGTTTGGGGAGGTGGTAATGGGGAAGGTTTTTGGTAGAAATTATGTGCACATCTGCACGAAGACTTCAGGGTTCGGCTGAATTTACCAGACCAGAAAAGAATGGAAGGTGATGATGTGAGACCCCTGCGAAGGCGCTCAAGGAGAGGGGGGAAAGGTGCTACCGCAGGACAGGGGCTGGAAGGACCGAGAGGTCTCTCCCTAGAGAGGAGAAGACAGATGCAGAGGTCAGGGCTGAAAAAGGCTCACTAACCAAAGGAAACTGGGAATCGTGGAAGGTCCTAAACAGAACAGATGATAGGACCAGATTAATGCTTTGGAAAGAACACTTTACTGCAGGGAAGTTGTTGGAGGGGTGGGGTCAAAGCAGACAGGTGGGTTGAGAGGAGTAGACCAGAATGAAGAGCGGAGGGGGAGCAGAGGACAAGAGTTCAAGATGCGCTGAGGATGGAGGTCGTGATGAGTGCCTTCCGGGAGGGAGAGGAAAACAGTGGAGATTTCTGGCTCCTAGCAGTGCATGCACTGGGGTAGAGAACACACGAGGAGGGGCAGAGCCTGGCCTTCCAGGGCACGTCAAACAGATGTTTTGATGAGGATCCTGAGGAAAAGTCTATCAGGGAGGTGGATATGGGCGTCTAGAGCCGGAGTGAACATGAGGTTAGTGGCCTATAAAGGATAACTGGAGTGTCAAGGAGATAGCTCAGTAGAATAAGTGCTTGCCTGGCAAGCACAAGGTCCTGAGTTCACTCCCCAGTGCTGAAAAAAAAAGAAAGAAAAAAAGAAAAAGAAAAGGAAAGGAAAGAAAAGAAAAGAAAAGAAAAAAGGACAACTGGAGCTTGGGTAGGCAGAATTATCCATGGTGAATGTGGCACTTAAGAATGATACTTGGTAAGCTCTGGGGAGATAGCTCAGCAGCGTAAGTATCTGCCTGGCAAATCCACGGGCCCAAGTTCAATCCCAGGTGAGTTCAGTCACCATTACCACATGCCATGCTGGCGTGGTTGTGCACATCTGAAACCCCAGCACTAGAGAGGCTGAGACAGGAGGCTCACTATGAGTCTGACCCTGTATCAAAAAAAAAAAAAAAAAGAGTTTTAAAAAACAATGATACCTGTAAAAGAAGCTGACTATCTCAGCCATTGCTGGAAGACAATCACCATATATCTGGCAGCTTTATTAAATTGACAGACATGCATGTAGTGCACAACTTTGCCATTCAGGTCTCTCTGCCTTCCTTGTGCACTGTGGCCCATACCACCCTCACACTCGTGTACGTGAGCCAGGTGGTTGGATGTTGGCTGTGGCCACAGGGGTGACTGGACTGCTTGTCTCCATCCTCTATCAGGTTAGCCTGAACATGCTTATGTGTCAGCAACAGGGTCCCTAAGACTGGACACACACTGATCACTTCTGCCACATTTTCTTGGGCCAAGTAAGTTACAAGGCAATTTTAGATTCATAGAGTGGGGTGAGGACTACATTGCTTGATAGGATAGAGTTGTAAAGGGGCTGGATACAGGGAGGGTTTGCTATTGTATTGTATTTACTGAGCACCCATATGCAAGCCCTATTCTGCCAGCTCTGCACAGTGTAGCCCATTGAACCTCCACAAGCTGCACAAGGAGGATACAACTGTCACAAATTGATAAAAGAGGAAACCGAGACAGACAAGCCAAGAAGTTTGCCTACTAGTGCACAGTTTCACATGGAAGAGCCAGGATTTAAACCCAGATGGCCCAAACCCAAAACCTATTCATCTGTAACTGTTCTACTAGGTAGAACCCAGAGCAATGATCTCATTTAGAGCTTTCAGTGATACAAAGAGCCTGTTGTGGTGTTTGCGCAGTAGTTCACCACCAATGATGTAGAGAAGTACTAGGCTTTAAAGCTTGGCTGGCAAAAGTTGTTAGGATGGAGGGAGGGTTTCAAGTAGGGCCACCAGTGTCCCTGTATAGAGGGAAAATGCATGGAGGGAAAGGGAAGACAGGGGTTCATTTAGGAGCCACAGGCTGGGTATGAGGCCCGCAGGATGGTAGCCATGGGGCAGAGAGAGGCACTTGGATGTTGTACTGGTTGACACCTTTTGTCAACTTGAGAAGTTTAGTTTAATTGACTCAGCAGAGAGCTAGGGTTCTCAGTTATAAACATCCTCATCCTGCACAGCAGGAGGGCATGGACACTGTGAGAGTTCTACACCTCCAGCCCCAGGATAGCTTGTTTACAACATAAGGAGGGGAGAGAGGCTGGCTAGATGCTGCAGCTGCTGCCCTTCCCTTTGCTCTTCACTGTTTTCTGCTGCCATGAACTGCTGCTCTCTGCCATGTGCCACTTGGCTTGGGAGCCGGCCGAGTATAGACTGAAACCTGTACAAACTGTGAGCTAAATAAAATCAACCTTTCCTTCCTTAGTTTTGGGTGTCAGGTATTTTTGTCCCAGCAAAGAGAGTAAAAAGTAACTGAGACAGATGTGAAGACAAAAAGTGAAAATGGCCCTTTTCACTGAGTTTGGCCCTGGAGCTAAGGAAGGGTTTCTCAGGGATGGGAGAAATTGGAGCAGTATTAGTAGGTGTTGGATGCAGTCCTGGAGTAGTTGGGGTCTTCAGGGAAGGGACTGAGAATTCTAAGGCTGAGTTAAACTTGTTCCTTATAGAAAAATGTGTTCTCCATTCCAGTCTTTTTCTGAAGGATTGTTTAATTTTTGACTGTATGATATATTCATGCCTAAGATTCAAACAAAACCACCTTTGTCCATCTAGTGGTGCACCACGAAATCTGCCCCCTCTGTCCGGTACTCACTTAGGCCCCACCCACCTACCCTTCAGGTTCTTTCATGACCATCCTCTATTTCTTCGTACTGGCATTTCTCCACCCTGGTACTGTGGACATTCTAGATGGGCTTGTTCTTGGTATCTCTGCGTTAGACACCAGCGACTTGCCCTGCCCTGTCCCCCTGGTTGTGGTAATCAGAATGTCTCCAGACATTGCTGCATGGCCCCTTGGGCAGCGTCGCTCCCATTTGAGAGCCACTTGTGTAGCTTTATAGCTCCACAAGCCTTTTTATCCACACCAACAGGTCACACATTGTTCCACAATGTACTTTGTCAGTTTTTCTATATCAGTATATAACCCCCCTCCATTTTTTCATAGCCTCAAATATTTTATTTTGTAATAATTTATTTAAGTAACTCCCATTGATGAGTATGTAGTTTGTTGTTTCTGGTGTCTTGCTGTTCCATTCATAATGCAGTGAATAATCTGACACGTGTCATTTCACAGGTGAGCAGGTGTTTTTGAGAAGTTCCCCAGGGAAAGCAGGCAGGCCATTTTTTTTGGGGGGGGTAAGAAAATGGTTTTCTTCCTAATTTTTAGTTCTGTACAGTTTACAAATACACTTTTACTCTGATAATACAGCTTTGCACCTGCCCAGCAGGTTTGCATCTAGCAAAGCAGTTGAACTAACACCCAGAAATACAGGTGGGGAAACAACCACTAATGTTTCTCTGCATAGACTGTTCTTTGTAATTTGATAAATAGTGCCAACTTGCTGTCCCATGTTGTAACCAGTTACTGTACATACAGTTGAAAACAATACTGGTTTAATTTTTAAAAATCTTTTATTTATTTGGTACAGGATCTTGCTACACAGCTCAGACTCACAATGATCCTGCTGTCTCAGCCTCCCAGTGCTGGGAGTAGAGGTGTGCACTACCACACCCAGTTTCAGTGGCTCTCTAGGTGCAGGGCTGGCACTGCATGAGGTATCAGGCATCAAATCCAGGTCCTTGCATTTGCCAGGCAGGTGCTTAGACCATCGAGTTATCTCCCTAGCCCCACAATACAGTTTTAACATCTTAAGCATTCTAGAGATCAGGAGTATAAAATAGGTCTCACTGGAATAAATTAAAGTGTGGAAGGCAGTGTTGTGTCTAGTGGCTCTAGTGGCTCACTTTCCTGTCCAGGCTCTTGCAGCTGCCTGCATCCCGGGGCTCCAGGTCCTTCAGGTCATCAGAGTTGCCAGCCATCGCTTCACTCACCTCTGTCTTGTCCTCACATCTTCTCTGCCCCCACCTTCTGCTTTCTCTCCCACGTCTGAAGGAGCCTCCTGATGGCGTCGGGCCCGCTGGGGTACCGAGGCTGCTCTGCCCTCCTAAGTCGGCTGGTGAGCACCCTTCGGGCTACTCCAATCTCACCATCTCCTTTACTTTAGAGCACAGTGTATTTAGGGGTCCTAGGAATTAGGACTGAGCATAGGTGGGGCCCCAACATTCTGCCAGCTGCAGCAGTGGGACCACTTTATCCACCTACCAATGATGCGTGTGCATGCCGGTTTTTCTGTAGCTTCACCAGCAGTGAATGTGGTCACACTTGTGCACTTTCGCCGGTTTGACGGATTAAAAAAAAAATCTTGGTATTGCTGTGGTTTGCAGTTGTAAAGTGGCCAGTGGAGGGCAGCATCTTTCCTAGGTCTGAAGCCTTTTACTTTTCTAAGAGGTCTGGAAACGCGAAGTTCTTTAAGCATAGCCTTCTCATTATGACCCCAAACTGTTTTCTTTCTTGGGCTTCATTTCCAAGTGTTACATTTATTGTTGTAATCTGACTAAATTTGTGTTACTAGCAACATTTCATTCTGCATTATGTATTTTCCATTCCCATTGCTGGTGTGTCTGCGGGCTGACTGCGGCTTGCCTACTCGTTCCCCAGCCCCACGACGCTGGCATCCATCAGTTTATAAACACTGTTTGGGAACGCAGCCTGGTTATAAGGGCGGGCTCCTGGCTTGCATGGACGTACGAAAGGCAGAGTTCTGTGCACCTGCCCAGCAGGCTGGCAGCCTCTTATCTAAAGACAGCTTAGTTCTTGTTCAGAACCCATTGTGCTGTCAGTCTTCTCGATTTTCTCTCCGTCTTTTTTAATGGCACCACCTGTTCCCCAGGCGTTAAAGCTGCACATTTCTGCCTGGAACCCTTTCCCTGCCTGTGACATAGCCCTTGCATGCACAGCTATGTCCATCGCCTTCACCTCTGTCCAGGGTTCTTCCCTCCTGGGGTGTCCTCTCTACTCTGTCCTCTGAGCACTTCCAGATCTTTCTGAAATGATGCTTCGGCTGTGCCTCTCTGTAACGGCCCCCTCGCCAAAGCCCTCAGCAGGGTGTGTGAAGCTCTCATTACCAGCCCCTTCCCTCATTTTCCCTGCTGCTCTCCTCTATTTCCTAAATTCAGGCCAAGATAATTTCATCTAGGCCTTTTCTATGTCTCTTTGCATCTTATTAAAAGCTAACCCAAAGCATTTACTGCATTCCAAGAATATTGCCTCCACTTTATAGATGAGAGTCTGAGATTTATATTATAAAATGTTTCAGGTAGTCAGAGTAGACTTGGGTCCCACTGCAGAGCCCTCATCAAAACTCCACGCAGGGAAGTTTCTTCTTCCCTCTCTGCAATAAACTCCTCTCCCAACTTGGCATCTTCCCGGAGGAAGCATGCCAACACTACCCGTTCTCTGGTGCCTCTGTACCAAAGAGCTTGCTGGCAGTATCTGCCTTACCCAGTATGGCTGGCTTCCTTCCTCAGCAGTCTCCAAACCTGGCCACACCTGAGAATCACTGGGATTCTTGCCCAAGTAGAGACTCCTGGGTTACCTTTCTGGAGATTGTGATTGAGGTGGCTGGGCATCTGGGCGGGTCAGTATCTCCCCAGTGACTTGGGCACCATAGATTTGGAGCCACTGACACATGCCTCTCTGAGCTCCACATAGTGAGCCTGGGGGGTGGATGATCAGTGATGGGGTTTGTACCTGCAGCACCACTTCGCCTCAGGATTGCCAAGGTCCCTGACATCCAGTTCTGTGGGATGCTCAGCATGATCAGATTAATTTCTGCTCAGTCATGTCTGTACAACTTGTTGGGGGCAGGAGACTCAGGAGTATCTGGACCTTTGGTTGGTTAACTAATTCCCATTTTAAGCAGACATACATTCTTCTATAAAATTTGGTATTGAAAAAGCAGCTGGGAGTTGTGGCCTAAGTGTCTTATGTTTGTCGCTGCCAAATGGAGAGACTCTGGACTCCCGGTATTCCTATTCATTATTTGATTTACCTTACAGGTTCTGTTTTGGGAGCACTAGTATGGTAAACTCCCATCTACTTCTATGAGATGCTCTTCTATTCCTGGAGTGTCCCATCCTGGGAGACAATGAGCGCCCCCTCTTGCCCCCTCATAGAGCCTAGACAGGGCCTGTGCACCAAGTTTGTTGTCCCTCAGTTGTTGACCCCAGCTGTCTGTACTCAGGGGCCATGTCCTGGCTGAGTAGTGTGCAAGATTTCTGTGGCTCAGTCCATAGAGGAGCTTAGCATGGAGGAATAAGAGGTAGGGTGACTTGCTTGAAAGGTGTGTCATCTGCCTGACCCCAGGTCATGGTAGTAGGCACATGGATACTCAGCAGTCTTGTGCTCTTATTCCCCAGCCCAGAGATGCCACAAAATCCTCCTCAAATGGCATGCTGGCAGCCACACTTTCAGCAAAGTGAGCATCTATTTATCCACAGCTTATCATTGGACCACGCTGTCAGAAGCTGTTTCTGGACTTGGACAGTTCCGTTTCATGTGAATTTAGTATCACAAATGGTTACATCAATGGTTTTTCCTGTTCCTAAGATTGTAGGTAGCCTTTATCAAGCACTTTGTGCCAAGTCTATGCCAGCACTTTCAACGAAGTGGCTTCTTCAGTCCACATAGAACTTTGGGACGTAGCCACTGTTGTTATCCTCACTGGGGTATAGAGAAGTTAGCAAGCCTGTCCACTGCTGCAGTCAGAAAGTGGCCAAGTCTGATTCCCACCTAGGCAGCTGTGCTCGGAGCTGTGCTTCCAGCAACTGATAATTTCTGTCTTGGGGTTGGTGGCAAGAAACTGCCACATTTGCCAGGAACTTCTGTCCGTGGGACGGTGGCGCACAACATTTACTCTTTTATTTCTCTTCATTCTCCTGCCTGTGGGGTAGTAGAGCTGGATGCCCAGCCCAGTACTCAGAGTGGTGGGAACGTGTGCCAGCTCTTCAAGCACAGGTGTTAATTGCTGGAATTAATTGGTAATCATAGCACCTGCTCAGAAAGCCCCTGGCATCCACATCTCCAATAATTACTTATTAGGAATTTAGCATCCGCAAAATTATCTCAGCCTCTGTTGAATCCTTTTATAATTTCAGGCTAATTGAAGTCTCTCTGGGGCTACCTGAGTTATCAGAACACATTCCAAATTTCAGTATTTCTGCTTGAATTCAGTCTTTCCTCAAATTGGGTACATGGAAAAAGCCTGGATTGGAAGGTTTCCGCTCTAATCTGTGGTTTCCTTATTGGTGGAATAGGAGGTAATGAGTTTATCTTGAAGTTTATTAAAATCAAATTAGATAAAGACAAGAAAACACATATGTAATCTGCTAGAGATTATGCTAGATTTTATTTTATGCTTCATCACTAATAGTGTGCTTACTCATTTACAGTGGTTCTTCCGTGGTTTCTCCTGCTCAGACCTCCCACTCCTTAGTTGCTCCACTTATGCATCATTTACATGTTCCTTTGTCAGTTTTCTCCTGTGTTAAGGACTGGGGAGGCAAGAGTGTCTAGAAGCCAGTTTTGTCCTTGGCAAGCCCACAGGCAAATGGGGGAGACTCAGCAGGAGGACTCAGATGCCACGGAGAGCAAGGGGCACCTAACCTCGTCCGTTGGGGTTCGGTCTGGATCTGTATGGAGGACATGAGCTCTGCATGGAATCCTAAGCAAGGCAGAGTGTGTGCTCCCCAGGTACAGATGGGAGGGGGGAGAAGCAAAAGGGTGTGATTGAGAATTGCCAGGAAGTGAGGTCAGCAAAGTGGGTGGCCGCTTTGGACAGTGAAAGGCTGGAGGTTGACCCTTTGATTTACGCTTGGTGGTTACATGGAGGACTGGGGACAGGGTGACTGTGAAGTCCTATCCTTCTGCATTTAGTGTATTCCCTGTGGCTTGCTCCCTTTCTCTGCTCTGGAGAGAAACCCAGGCTCCAGCCCCCATGTCCCTGCCCTCCTTCTCCTTGCAGGCTGAGCTGACCCTGCACTGTTAAGGTTCACTTCCTAGCAAGTATTTGTAAGTAAGTGCAGCAGGTGCTGAGGCCAGAGTGCAGCTCTGGCCCTACCTCCAGAGGCAGGAGGGAGGCCTGGGTTCAGATGAGCACAGCTCCTCCCAGAATGAAGGGGGGAGCAGCAAACCAGAAAGCGGCCTCAGGGATGCGGATGTGATGGGCACTGTGGCCCTGAGCCTGGCAAAGTTGGGCCCCTCTGACTTCCTTTCTTGGTTGGTCTAGGGGCTCCTAGAGCTCTACAGCACCCACTCTGTGACCACTGGGATGCGTGGAGCAGTGCTTCTTGCTCGCTGGTATTAAAGAAGCAGATTTTGCTGTGCTGTTTTTTTCTTCCTGGTTTTAGGGAGTTGGTGGGCAGGAATCTGTCTTCCCAGTGTCCATCACAAACAGCTCTAGCTGGCTTCTCTGAGCTAAGTCTGGCTCAGGCCAGTCTTAGCTGCCTGCAGTGAACATTGCTGCCTTCCGGTAGGTGGCAGCAGCCTTCCATGCGAGGAATCTGAGCCCCTTTGCCGAGCACAGCCGGCCACACCTCTTGGCTTGTGGAGGAAGCCTTGGGAGCTGCAGAGGGTGGAAGTGAATCAGACATGAGCCTTGCCTGGAGCACAGAAAGAGAGAGATGCCCAGGCCGTGAAGCAGGACAAAATGACCTCTGAGATGGGGGAGGTAGAGTAGTGCAGGGGAAAAAGTGAGTGAGAGCAGCAAAGTTCACACAGCCCCCGATTCTGGCATGCTGCAGATTTGAGATGCATAACAATTGGGCTGGGGAGATAGCTCAGTGGAATAAGTGCTTGCCTGGCAAGCACAAGGTCCTGAGTTC
>NDGM011173891.1:0-30462 GCA_002564305.1 Octomys mimax | reverse complement strand
CTTCCCTTCCTTCATTTTGAGTGTCAGGTATTTGTCCCAGCAACGAGAGAAGAGTAACTAAGATAGTGCTATATTTTGCAAGATATAGATAAATAGCAGTATATTAAAAGGAGACAGGAGAGTAATCAAAGTAAAGCAGTCAAAATCTTATATGAACTCAAAACTTGCTTAGCATGCAAAAGACTCAGGGAAGATCACGAATTGTACTGAATCATTTGCTGATACAGAGGGTAAAAGAGATGTTATTCTTGATAGCCCCAAGCATGCAAAGGACTAATAGGTGAACAAAATAAGGAGGCACATAATTTCTTTAGGAAAGAATACACCTACCAACAGTTGTCTGAAATGAAAAAAAAAAAAAAAAAAAAAAAAAAAACCAAAACTTGGGAAGTAACACACTTTTTCAGTACAAATGTTTTGACACTTGATAACATTACATGGGAAGCAGCACCCAGCATCTTCCAAGTATTGTTTAACTTGGCATCTTTGAAGTTCAGCATCTTGCAACGCAAATCACTGGAGGCATGCAGGAACCAATTTTTATGAAGCTAATTATTTCAAGGCTTATTAAGAGAAAGCCCATAACCTCATTGTCATTCAGGCCATTAAACACATCCACTTTGATGGAAGCCCAGAAGATGAAATTTGCTAACTTGAGGGAAGAGATTCCTAACATTGCAGATATCAGAAACAAGGTAGACAAAACTTCAATGAGAGAATTTCTCAATTTAAAATATCAAAAATAAATAAAACATTATAGAGATAAATTAATGGTAGGAAGACAAAGGATGATATATTTGAAATTCAACTTTAAGAACATCTAACCTTTTAATGCTGAGTAGTCTAGAGAATTGAAAAAATAATGAATTAAAATAAATATAATGTCTTCTAGTGACTTAATATTTGTATGTTAATTAGGAAGACTTATGGATTGAAGTGTATGCAGTTGTAGATTAGTTAAGAGAATTACTGTATTTCAATTTTGTTTTGGAAATATAGACAGGGGTATTGCAATCAAAGCATGTTGAAAAGCATGAAATATTGGAATTTTAGAGAAGTTTGAGAGGAATTCAGATATTTGAGATTTTGAGATGAAGGAAGAAATATAAAACCTGAAGAAAGAAGTTGCAAGCGGAGTAGTGAAACCAACAGATAAATTTTGAAGGAATTAACAAGTACTAGACACAAGTGAAGTAAAATCAAATAAAGGTGATAAGGATATTTATTCCAAGATCCTAAGAATAAAGATGTGTAATTCTTTGAACTAAGAAAATCAAATTAATACGAGCTATACATCCTAAATTTCTGTAGTACTACTACAAATTATTAGTAAATGAAGCTTTACAACATGGACTGTTCTGTGGAAAATAGTACATTTTGGAAGAAAGCATTGAAGGAAAAGGCTACATAAGATGAGAGGAAATGAAATGTGATGAGCTTAGGGATGCAGTCTTTGGACAATAACACTGTCCTTACTTCCCATGTGATAGCAGGTATCATTTAACACAACCTAATGGCAAACTCTAGAGCTCACCAGGCAGGGTGCATTGTATTATTTCTCTAAGCCCTGTGCATTTTAAAAAATTCAAAATAAGACAAGCTCAGAATACAAAAGAAAATGATGAGAAAGATAGCAGTGGAACAAAACAACTATCACTGATTGAAACAGCTGGCTGCTGATAAACAAATATTTGAAATTTAGTTCAAGCATATTGAAATTCATTTCTACTTTTCCTTTTCCCTTTATTTCTTCCTTTATAACTTTCTTCTTCATTCTTCCTTTTCTTCTTTGGTAATTATTTATTGAAGACCCAATGTACTTTATTCCATCCTCAAAACAAGAAGCAGATTTACCAAGAGGCTCACACTGGTTTCCTGTCAAGGTTCTTCACTTGGATGGTCCTTATGACAAAGGGTTACACATTTGTAGGAAACTTAAAATAGTAAGATATATTAATATCAATCCATTAAGATTAGCAGTTTTTGCAGGTACTCTTTCTCTTTACTTTATTTTCCCATGCTAGCTTGGGTAGAACAGATGTAGGCAATTCAGGAAAACAGATAAGGTTCTGTGTTGGTGTTACCTTAGGTTGGCTTTAATGGGATTTATTTATGTGGCTGCTAGGGATTTTTATATTGTGTTACATTGTTGCTAGCCATCCATGAGTAGAAACAGCTTTAGGGAATCCAGTGAGCTGATCACTAGGGATCTCAGCTAGAAGTGTAGGATCAGAGATGTATCTAAATTATATGAGAGTTGAAATCTAAATATGTACTGCATCACCTGGAACCTGAGGTGAGTGGATAAGATAAAAATCAAGTTTTGATAGTAGTCTTTTGGGCTGGGGAGATGGCTTGACAGTCTAAGTGACTGCATGTCAAGCACAAGGACCCGGGTTTGATCCTGGGCACTGAAGCCAGGTGTGGTAGTGCACGCCTGTAATCCCAGCATTAGGGAGGCTGAGACAGGGGTATCACTATGAGTCTGAGCTGCACATCAAGACCCTGTATCAAATAAAAGATTTTTTTAAAAGAAAGTAGTCTTTTGAAAATTCTTCCAATCATTAGCTGTGTACAATATAAATAAAAGAGGCAGTTCAAACTAAACCCAATCAAAACCAAAGTTCTGTCAGAAATAACTTGATGAAGCCACATATACAATTGTAAGTATATCACATATATTTATTTTTAATAGTCATTGCTTGGAATAGAATTCCTCAAATTTTGTGTGCTTTATAGCACTGCTACTACTGTAAACTGCAAAATACATCTGTACATAAAATCTCATGTTTTAAGTCTCTCAAATCTCAATAATATAAATAAACCAATCTATCATGTTAGAGAAAAGATGACATTATCTTTCCATTTTCCTTTTAAAACATTTCATCACAAAGTCAAAACTATGCCACACAAATGTTATAATGTTATAATGTTTATTGTAGTGATTAATATTTAAAACATATAAATTGTGATTTCTTCCTCTTCATTTACTTGCTTAACTTGCATTCTTTTTTCTTAAAGGCATTCCAAATCTTATAAATTTGAAGCTTCATGGAACCCATGTAGAGACCTTAGATATGCCAGATAAATATTTAAAAACTAAGACACTGCTTGCCATCCAGAACAAGATAGAAGATGGTAAATAAACTATTACACTACTGGATGAGAAATAGAAAAGAGGCCTATAAAAGTTTTTGGGTTACTTCAATGACACAGACAAAGGAGGTGCTCTGGTTTGAGCCTCTGACAGTGTGTTGGCGGTAGTGGCTGGTGAAATGCAGTGGCCTTTTGCACATTAGCTGCCTAGTCACACAACAAGCCAGGGAGATAGATTTGTTCTCTCAGGCAGCCATGTTCTTCCTCTGGAGCTGAGCAGCAAGATCAGTTTTAGCTTCTCTGTAGGCAACATGCCTTTCACCTTCTCTTCCAAAGCCAACAACACATGGTTCCTTGTACGACATTTCCTTGTTCTGGAATATTTCCTAATGAGGGATTCAGATGGTCACAAACATGTTCTAGAAGAGGGAATCGTGAAAGGATTTGCAACAAGTCTGAAAAGATAGACAGAGATTTAGTGGGTCTTAGGAATCATACAACAGATTCTGGCTTCAGAAATCTTGTCTGCCTGCAGGAAGCATGGTAAATCCTGATGATAAGACCATACTGAAATGCTCTCAGCTTGATTAATATGGTGACATTGTATTATAGAGGTAAGCTTCTCTCTGGACCCAGATGCAGCCACTTCTGCCTGGAAGTCTTTGGCAGGCTTTGTCTTGCAGTATCACTCTAGACCAGCGATCCAGGTCTGGTCAGAAAATATTTGCTGAATTTCTATTATGTGTCATCCATTGGGTGAGACGCTAGAAATAGATTAGTAAGAGAAGATCCTTGCAAGCCAAGACTAAAATATATTAAAATGGTAAGTAGCAATAAAATACTAGGCTCTTCCTGGTTTCCATGGGACCCAAAGGAGTTAGAGATAGCCTCTTCTAAGGGTTCAAGAAAATTTATGAGAGAAATTTACAATTTATCTATCTAAGGCTTATTTCGATGTCAGGGCTCATACAAAGCAGGTGTAAATTTTTAACTATGTGGATCAGAATGTCCTAATAAATTGAGACAAGACAGTGTGGTCATTAGACTACTTGACTCTGTTAAATAGTCTATCCTAAAGAACAACATGGCGTGAGTAAGAACATGTAATAGGAATAGGAAATGGATTCTTAGCGATTGGAGCCTGTGTTTTGATCCTCAAATCATTCTTTCTCAAAGTATGGATACTTGTGTCAAAATTATCTGATTGTAACTATAAGCACTGAAGATTTTAAGCCCTACCACAGGTCTGTTGAATCCAGCTATTTATGAGAGTTGTTCCAAGAATCCATCATTCCAACAAGCTCCTTGGGAGACGCCTATGTGAATGGAAAGACTGATTAACATGACATGGGGATCTACAGAGAAAATTTAGGAAGGAGAAGCACAGTGTAGCATCGTCACTTGGGTAGATCCACCTGGGTAAAATGCACAAGGTGAAACTGAGTCACTGGGAAAGCAAAAAGAGCAAGAACAATTAGGGTGTTAGTGCAGTAGTTGTGGCAAGGAATGCTGAAGGTGTGAGCAAAGGGAACGAAATATGGAGAAAGGCTGTAAAAGCATTTCAGAGTCTGATTATAGCTTGGGTGGATGAAGGATGATGGGACACTTCCCTACTACTGGACCTATAGAAGAACGAAGATGACAGAGAAGACACTAATTTGAATTTTAATTTCAGGTTGTGGTACCTGTCTGCTGTCTCTGTATATCAACTAAATTCACCAGTTGAATTCAGGCACCTGAATATCCAGTTCTATCTGAAAGACATTTCATTCACAACTACACTGCATAGGTTTGCTAAGGTACGTGTAAGGAGTCCATAATTAGGGGTGCCTTGCTCCTAACAAACCTAGTGAAGTGTACTCTGTGTAAGGGTCCTGAATGATATTAAAAGATATTTTCCTCATTTTTAGGTTTATTAGTACATGTGTGCAGTACACAATATTTAATTTCTTGTGGGGAGTTGGTACATGTACACAATATATCTTAATTCCTTTTTCTTCCCTTTTCCCCTCCCTCCCTCTTCCCTGCCCCATCTCCTGAGCCCCTTCTTACTTTTTGTATGTATTTGCAGTACATAGTGTTTACATTCCTTGTGTGCAGTTGGCACATGCACATGACACAACTTAAGTCCTTTTTTAGTGCCCTGTCCCTGCCCTCCTGCCTCTTCATTCATCTGATCGCCTTCCCCTTTGAGAAAAAGCTACCTCCCTACTTCTTGTTACCTTTTATTCTGTTCTTTGTCTATACTTGGGGTTCTCATGTAAGAGAAAGCACATGATATTTAAACTTGTATAGCTGATTTATCTCACTTAACATTATGATCTCAAGGAGCATCCATTTTCCTAAAAACAAATCAAGATGATTTTTCCTTTGAAGTTATAGACAGAAAAAAAGACTTTTAAAACATAACTTCAGTTGCACAGCAAATAGTTTTAAGATTCAACAAATGGGATCATGTTAAGTTAAAAAGCTTTTGTACACCAAAAGAAACAGCCAACAGCATGAAAGGTAGCCTACAGACTGAGAAATTTTCTTTCCAGCGCTCCCTCAGATGTCAGGACTAATATCTATATTATATAAGAGCTCAAAAAACTCAACCTCTCAAAAATAAAAGATCCAGTTGAAAAGATGGACAAGTGACACAGAAAGACACCTTTCAAAAGAAAAAGTACAAAGAGCCAATAAATTTGTGGCTAATAAGTGCTCAACATCCCTGGCCTTAAAAGAGATGCATTTTTTTTTTTTTCTTTCTTTTAGTAAAGGTCTACAGGATCTCACTACATAGATTGGACTCATAGTGATCTACCTGTGTTCAGCCTCCCAAACAGCTGGGATTACAGGATTACAGGCACATGCCACCACGCCCAGTCTCAATCATTGTCTCAGCATGACCCCAGGGAGGGGCTGGCATGGCAGGCCAGGGATCAACCCTCCCCCCCTCCCCCGCATGTGCCTAAGTAGGTGCTTTAATCCACTGAGCTATTTGGCTGGCCCTGAGCAATGCAAATTAAAACAACTTCAAGATCCCACCCCAACCAAGAAAGAATGTCTATCATCAAGAAATTAAACAGCAACATATACTGAAGAGTCTGTGCAGAAAAAGGAAAACTACTTTTGGTGGAAATGTAAACTAGTCAACCAGTTGGAAAACAGTGTGGAAGTTTCTCGATAAATAGAACCTAGGAATTACATTTGACCCCACTATTCCCTAAGTATCTTCCCCAAAGAGTTAAAGATGCCATATTACAGTGATACATGCATAACTGTATTTATCCCAACACAACTTAGATAGCTAAATCCTGAAAGTGGCCAACATGCCCAGCAACGAATGGATAAAGGCATTTTTATACCCACAGAAGAATTAAATGTTACCCAATACAGTGGTAATATTATTTTTTGTGGTACTGGGAACTGAACTCGACCTGTGCATGCTAAGCATGCACTGTATCTCTGAGCTACTTCCCCAGCCTCCCCCAGTACACTCTCAGATACAATTGTTATTGCACCATAATTTGTTTAGAGCAAATATCCAATTACGTGCTTTCTGCTCCTATTGCTTCTTTTCTTCACAAATGCCTACAAGGCATCCAAGTATAGACTGTGCTGCACCACAGCGCTGATGGTGTGCAAACAATGCTATGTTGATTTGACCATCAAGACGTAAATATTTTGATTTGGGGTTTTGCTTTGTTTGGGTTTGGTTTTAGTTTTATTCCTTTTTGGAAGGCAATAGGTTTATTATTAAGTCACTTCTATAGTGTCTTACTTTAAATCTTGGGTCTTGATAACACATAATTTTCTGACCAAATATTGTTATGGATTTTGAGTTTCAATATTTCCATTCAGGATGTTTGAAAATAACATAAGAAAGCAGAGTATAAATTATGTCCTTTCTTTTAAAAGAGGCTGTGCAATTCTGTGAACAGCTTTACCTATGGATACTTACAAAAATAACACTTTGCTTTATGTAATGGCAAGTCAATTAAATTATTTAAAAAATCTTAAGAGGATACAAATGAAACTTTCTTAAGCATTTTTTAGGTCACTGTTACCTCTAATTCCTACTGCCTATTCCTTTTCTTGATCCCACCTTTCAGTTCCTGAATATTTTTCAAAATTTATTTAGTCCTCTGATTTATATCAAAGTGTATTCCTTTTGATAATTCTGATAGTCACTTATAGAAAGCCAATTCTGAGTCTTCCGGTTGTCTGGTCTTGTACCGCCCTTCATCACTGCCATGATTCTATAAAATGCACGTTCTCAAACCTAACTCATCACCTGGCTCACAAAGCCATGAGCCTTTCAGGATTGCCTCACACAAGTGCTGTGCTCTCAATCTTCAGGCTGCCTAAATTCAATCTCCAGTGCACCTTTAGTTTCTTCCATTTTTCTCTTCCTATTTCTCTGGAGAAAAAAATGAGATAAAATATGCAACATGCAAAGTATATGACAGTTGGAACTTACTAGGCACCTACCAAGTGACACTTCATTGCTTTCCTCCATCTTTCCTCACTGATTTAAGTGTTAGGACAGTTCTACATTCTCCTCCCTGTATCCTCTCCTCCTCTGTGTATGATATGACATCACTGCAGGCACTGGACGAGAGTTTCCCACTCACATACGAACAGCGATCTCTTCAAATATATTTCTATATGCAGAAAACTTTCAAAGTACTTTCTTCTAGCTTTTTGAAATGTGCAGTATGTTGTCATTATATAGAGCCACCTCTGTGCAATAGGGCCCTGGATTTTACTTCTTATGACCGTCTACTTGTACCTTGCTGCCAGTGTGGATAACCCTTCATTCTTCCTGGTCTCCAGTAATCCCCATTTAGCAGGGATGATTGTTTCTTCGTGTGTGTGTGTGTGTGTGTGTGTGTGTGTGTGTGTGTGATCACCATTCTGTTCTCATCTTCTCTGAAACCAATACTTTTAGATTCTATATATGCATGAGATAATGCAATGTTTGCTTTCTTGTGCCAGGCTTACTTCTTTTCTCATGACAAAAATGATTTCCAGTTCTATCCATATTGTTGCCAATGTCAGGATTTCATTTTCCTGAATCTTAAAGGTATTTCTTAATCTGGAATCAACCTCTCCCGCTTCAAAGTTTGTCTTGAAGGGCAATGGTTGTTCCCTGTGTCTTTTGTCTTTTGACAACACCCTTTATAATAGCTACTAGATTATTTGTGCATTTAAAGGTGTCTAATGGGGTCCTCTTTATCTTCAAAACTCATTGTGTCTTCATTGCTTGCTCAAATTTTAATCATGAAATTAAAAGCCTATACTGAATCTGAATCTGTTTTTGTTTTTTGGCAGGGGACCTGGGGAGTACTGGGAATCGAACTTAGGATCTTGTGCTTGCCAGACAGGTACTATGCCACTAAGTTATATCCCTAGCTACCGTAGCTTTTTGAAGTCTTCTGGCTTCCATTTTATCTCCTACTCTGAATTTTAATAGAACACATTTAATACTCAATCACATGTTGTTCAAGAAGATTAGTTTTGTTTTAAACATTTGTGTGTATCTCCTTGAGGGTAGGATGATTTTTACAATAGGAAATTTTGAACACGTAAGTGAAGCCAGCAAGTGCTCACAGAGGTGGCAGGAGTTACTGGCTAAATTGTGTTGTCCCCCATGCACAACATATTTGAGACTTTACCACACAACACCTCTGAGTGTGACTGTGTTTAAGGATAGAATCTTTATAGAGATAATTAAGATTAAATGAGGCTTGAGGGCCTAATTTGATGCCACTGGTATCCTAATAAGAGGAGAAGCTTTGAATGTACCAAGACAGGCACCAGAGATGCACATGCAGAGAGATGAATACGCCAGTGAAGAGGCTGACCAGGCGCAAGTTCAGGAAAGATACAGGACAACCATTGCCCTTATGGCTTTCAGAGAAAAACAAATTTGATACCACCTTTGACTTAGATTTCCAGACTCTAGGACTGAAAGAAGCTAAATCTTTGTTTCTTAACTCACCCCCATGTAATTCTTTATTAAGGATGCCCTACTAAATGAATGTATCCTATAGAAATATGAGACTAAGAGTTAAAAAATAGAAAAGAAACAAGAATAATATTTTGTACAACCACAATCGACTCTCTATTTCCTCAAGGCTGGCTTTATTTCTAAAGTAGTTGCCTGTTTGCCTAAACTGCTGAGAAAACCCAGTGAATCCCAGGATTATTCCTAAGGAAGTATCACTGTAGTATGAACTTCAAACAGATCTGAGTGGAACTAGAGCCTGGGTTCCACCACTTTTGCTCTTTTTGGGGAATGCCATAATTATATGAGCAGGAAGTTAACTGATTATCTGCGAGATTATTCTTCTAAATTAAAACTTTATAAGCTCATTCATGAAACTTAAGACTAAGCATTTCTAGGACTGGTGATAAGGGTATATAAATTAGTGTACATATTGGATAGTTGCCGGGTAGGGATGAAGACATCCATGGCTATTATATTTTTTATGTATGCATATATACACATATATGCATTTTATGCACATATATATGCAATATAAAAATGAAATATATAAAGGCACATATATTTAGGTATATACATTCTACATATCTGTATATACATGCTTATAAGTGACATGTATATATGTAAAGAATATGCATGTAATACACCCATGTTTGTATATACATTATACAGTATATATATATATATATATATATATATATATATCTTTTTTATGCATATGTAGGTTTTTTGCCAAGGTCAGATCAGTGCCTTGTTCTCTTTCATTCCTTTGCTCTCCCATATAACCTGCTTAACTTAGAGAAAAGAAAGTACATTGGAATCAATTCTGTGTTATTCAAACTCAGGGTGGAATCTTGAGGTTCCCTCCTTGGGAAGTAATATTTGCAGGCTCATTCACAGAGCATAGTATTTCTGGGGAAATGCATTAAACTTGTGAGGATTCCACATAACGAAGCACCTGAGCAACTGGAGATAGATGTAGATATAGATATAGATTTATATATCTTTTTGAGACAGGATTTCACAACACAGGTGAGGCTGCTCCTGAGCTCACTTTGTAGCCCAAGCTGCCCTTGAACTCACAGTGATCCTCTTGCTTCAGCTTTCTGAGTGCTGGGATTACAGACATGCTTGACTGTACCCAACCGGCAACTGGCATTTGACTAAAGATATACGAATGAAGGTATCTATTTTTTTTCTGTGCTTGTCCAGGTAAAGGTTGGGCCAAATAGATGAACTTTACAGAATACCAATTTTATGTCAACACAATAATTTGCTATGCATTTTAATCTTTCAAGCATCAGAAGTAACAAAGTGCAGTACAAAGGCTTGTCATGTGGTCATCTAGCCTAGTGGTTGAAAAGATTTCACAGCTCCAGCCTTACTTCTTATGAGTTTTGTTACCTAATTTAAGGCACTGAACTTCTCTTAGTCTAGTGATCTCCTCATGGTGGAATTAATGTTTTCACCTATGTTACTGATGAATGGCTGAAATAATGTATGTAAACTCATGAGGAAGCCTATGCCCAGGTGAATGATCTAACATTAAGTCACAAAGTTCCTTAGTGCCTGTGACTGGTTTTCGGCTCTAGTTTCTCAAACTTCATGATTCAGCCTTGTTTCCAAGGTTCCTTCCAACCAACAAAAGAAAGACTAAGTGGAAGCGCTGAGGTTGAATACAATAGAGGAAAAAAGTTGGCCCCACCCTTTACCTCAAGCTTGGCCGGGCAGTTAATGAAATGATCTTATCAGTAGACTGTAAACCCGTTTAAACACCAAACGAAGCAATTTCTTCTTCCCCCTCAGTTCTCAGCCTGTGTACTTCTTCCCTTCATCCCTATCTAGGTGTTAGCAGGGTAATCTTATTCTACAACAGCAGTTTCTCTGATAAGAACCATTTATAATCCATCCTTGTCCTCTTCTGTCCAATTCATGGAAGGCTGTTTTTGAAGGTTCAGCCCTGACAAGGTTTATCACAAAATTGATATTTAACTCAGGGTCTATTTTTGTTTTTCTTTAAAAATCTGAAAATTTAAAAGCACTCTGAGAAGAGACCCAGTAGTTTGAATTTAAGGCCGATTATTCTTGAGAAGACCTTTAGGGATCATTTATAGTCTTAGGTATACATTTTCTGAATCCATTCTGAGAGGGGTAGCTTCTGAATTACTGTGCTCAGTGCTCCTGAAATATGTACCATGCCAAGCTGTCCAGCTAGCATCTGCTGAACAGGTTTATGTCTAGGAGGACCTAGAAAGGAGATGAGCTGTGTAGTTAAAGGTGCTTGTCATTGCTCATGAACAAGAAGAAATAGCTTGAAAAGAGCTTTCAGATAAACACTTAGAGCCTCACCAAAGTGTCAGGAAAGGGCAGGGGTCAAGTTGAAGGTGGCTATGTTCTGCTTTACATGTAGTATATTATTTAATCCTGCAACATACTGGCAAGGCTGAAGTTACCATCCCTATTTTTCATGTGAGAAAATTAGGTGAAAAGAGCTTTTTAAGTTCAGATAATGCCAAATATCTAAATCTTGTGTTCTAAGCAATTTTTAGATCACATGTTCCCCTCTCCTGTATTATGCAAGACCATAGACTGGATTGAACATGACTTTATGATATACCTCTTTTTCTTATCAGTTTACTTTTATGCATCTTGCCCACACTGTAAAATATCATTATCAATATTCCAAAGACTGGTTATTGGTGTGTGTTCATCTTTTTCAGTAAAAGTAGAACTTTATGATTTTGAAGTAGGTGTATGTACCTACTTGCTATAAAAGAAACTACCATGTGAGGTTAGATATGAATGCTAGGTCCTAAACATTAGTTATTGTTTCTAAACTCAATGTTTAACTGCTACATATTCAAATGTTTTAATGCTGCATATTCATGTGGAAATTCCTCAGGATGTTAGAATTTATATGACTACATTGGTGCATATCTAAGCTGATTGCTTGTATGTCTTTATTTGAGATTATATATGTATACTTAGAATTACATATAATATATACATTATATATTATATATGGTATTTTTTGAGGGGATTGAATTCCTATAATTATCAACTGTGTATCAAATCTAAATAGCAGATATGACTTGGATAGCTCTGAATGGCTGTTCTTTGCTTTTACGGTGTTGGGGAAAGAATAGGGAAGGATTATAAGCATTCTTCAGGCACTTCTTCCCTTAAACTCATTCTATATAATCCCCTGAACTGGCTGGAATATGCTTCTCTGTCCCCACCCTTTCTCCCTCCCATTGCAGTAGGAAAGTAGGTGGGTAATTGGGTCCAGATTGGAGGTACTTAAATATTCATGAGGCTGGCAGGGGATTGGGAGGGGGTGACAGTCTAGAATGGGGGTAGGGGCTGCAGGAAGTGATTAGTCATTGAGATCTAGTGAACAATTCTGAGAAAGAGACTGGGAGGAAGGAAAAAGGCAGAAAGATTGGGTAGGTTGGGTGGAGAAAAGAGTAGAGAAGTAAGAGGAGAGAAGAAGGAGGGAGGGAAAAACAGGGAGAGAGAGAGAGACAGAGAGAGAGAGAGAGAGAGAGAGAGAGAGAGCATGTGCGATGAGCAATAGCTGTGGACCTTACAGTTGCTGCTAACTGCCCTGGTGTGTGTGAGGGAGAGAGAGAGGGAGGGAGGGAGAGAGAGAGCGCGCGCTAGCGCGAGAGAGCGAGTGAGCAAGCGAGCAGAAAAGAGGTGGAGAGGGGGGGAATAAGAAAGAGAGAGGAGGAAAGGAGAGAAGGCAGGAAGAAGGCAAGGGACGATACAACCATGCTGTGCTGTATGAGAAGAACCAAACAGGTAGAGCTAAAGATTTTTACTTCTTGCTGTTGTGAAATTAGCAGAGTGAAAGATTTCCCTGTAAAGGCAGAAAAGCGTATTTTAACTGCTTCTGCTCTGGCGTGGTGCTCGCGTTTCCTTAGCATATGGTAACTGGTGATTGCATCCCAGCTTTTATTCTTTTCTGTCTTTCAAGCTCTGGTTTAGGAATGCTGCTACTAATTAGGACGAGGGTAGGGAAAACGTGCCCAGACAGCAATAGGATTTCTTTTTTTTTTTTTTTTTTTNTTTTCTCTCTCTATTAGTAAATGTTCAGCCTTTTAGGTCTGGTTTTGAGGGTGTGGATGTGGAAAGGGGTGTGGGGAAGATACAGGCTCTACCTACAAGACAGAGGGGGTGATCCGTTATTTTATTTGCAAAAATCTGGGGTGAAGGAAAAATGTTCGGGGTTGGTTATTGCCTGTTCTATAGTACAATTTTCTCTCATGTGCTGCGGAAGATGCCTCATTTGACACATACATGTGCTTCAAAGGGGCACAGGTAATTATGGGGAAACGTGAATATTTTATTTATTTTTCAATGAATGAATGAAACTGTGCTTTAGGGAAAAAATTAAATGAAAACCTAAAGACAACTGGGACCAGGGGAGGAATTGGCGCTGGAGAGGGGGAAAAAAACCCCCTTCTTTAGATCAGTAGCCGATTGTGCACCAGCTGGTCGGAGGAGACGGTGGACCACGCCCCTAGGAGCTTTGAGCTCCGATGGGATGGGAAAGGCGAGCCAGGTATTACCTGTTGGAAATCAGGTCTTTTCTCTGTTCTCCTCGCCTTCCTTCTTCCTTGGATTACCAGGGACCAGAGACACGCGAGCCTCCTGGATGATAAGCGTGGTGACTCATTTCCATCAGGAAAAGGGGCACATCCAGGATTCGCCAGAATCTGAACCCCCACTTTCCCTCCCCCACCGCCCAGTTTTTTTTGTTTTTGTTTGTTTTTTTTTTTTCCATTTCAAATTGCTCACTTATTTCCTGAAAGAAATTTTAGAAACTTGATTAGGGTAAGGGTGGGGAGGAATGACGAGTTCCGTATCCGCAGTACTGTCATCCAGTGCCCTGACATCCTCGCAGAGAAGCTTTCAAACATTTGTTGGAACACGTTTCAGTGATTTGCTGAAGGTTAAGGAGAAAAATGGGTGTGGGCTATGGGTGAGTGTGTGCCTCTGTGTGTGTGTGTGTGTGTGTGTGTGTGTGTGTGTGTGCACGCGCGCCTGCCTTTAGCAAAGTGGTGGTGGGGGCAATCTTGGTCAAAGAAGCCCTTTACAGATTGATTGTGTTAGATGTGGGGTGCAAGAGATCAGATTTTGGTATTATTTCTGTGCAGGTATTGGAAATTGGGCAATTTGCAATACACTCCCTGAATCTGAAGGGGGTGGAGAAGAGTGGAGAGGAAACATTTGCCTGCCAGCCTTGCACGTTTAGCCAGCGCCCTGGTGGAGGGGTGGAGTGAGAATGAAGGAGAAGGAAGAGACACAGAAGCAGAAAGTCAGAACAGTGGGTGGAGGGGTGAATAAATGAATGAGCGCATCCATGAAATAGGGGACACCCTTGGGTGCATGGAGGTGGTTGGAGAAAAGTCGGTGTTGGGTGGGGGTGCTGTTTGCAACCTTTCCCCAAATTGCTCTTGGTTCCAGAGACGCTTCCGTTGGGTCGTTTCTGAAATTAGGACATTTCCTCTCCTTGTCTCCCTTCATTATAATATATAAATGTAATAGATACAGGTGTCTAGGTTAAGCACACTGGAAAAGAGAGGCTCTAAGGTTTTGTCCTTGGTGAGCTGGGGAAATAAAATCTAGGAAGGCAGAACCCTAAGGAATCAGTGCTATTGATTAAAAGAAGCTTTAATTTTGGAAAGAAAAATATGCTGGTTTACAACTTGTTTCCACGCTACTTGTACACATGGAAGTGTACATATACCTCATTTGATAAAGGAATCTGTCTATGCTTTTTACAAAGGGAATTGGAGCTGAAGGAATTCCCCTCTCCAAATGAGGACATCTGCCTTCACTAAGGTTCCTTCTCCCCAGCAGCTTGCAGCTTTCTCTGTGGTGTGCAATGTGATAAAGAGGAAAATGTGCCTAGGAGATTGTAGAGTCACATGTGAATGTATAGCTGCCCCATATGTCACATACAGCATTCAGGCATGTACTGTATATGCTTATCACATGCCTTCCAGTGTTGTAACGTCATCCACATGCAAAGGAGAAGACAAAACCTATAGAAATGGTCCTTTGAGCCCATACTTTCCGTAGATGTGAGCTTATGTGTGAAATGGTCAGGCCTCCTATGTAGCAGCATTATATATTATTCACATTAATCAGCATTTAAGATATTATAAAACCAAGCAGAAGGAATGGTGTATTTAGGGCGTGGGCTCATACTACTGACTGGCATTTACAGAGTGTGAATACTTAAGTCTCCCACAGGTTTCCTGCTTGTGGGTGAAATGATGCTCTCATTCTTGGCAGAATCCGATGTGTCCATCCTTTTGGCATCTATTTATCATCTTAGTTCTTGGCAGGAAATAAAACAGGGCAGAAATCTGCAAAGGTCTAAACTCTGCCACACCCATGAAATCCAGCAGAAACGTGGAAGGGGGCTGGAGGACTTGCACTTCCTTCCTCTTCCACTTGAGCAGCATAAAGAAGGGAGCTTGGATTGCTAAGTTGTAATACATTGCCAGGGGGTGAGATGAAAGCACAAATGATCTGTATTAACTATTAATTACTACCTAAGATTATTTTAGCAGGAAGAATAAAATCAAAGTAGCATTGAGACGAGAAGAAGGTAAAAGAGTAGTCAAAGGAGCAATAAAACAAAAGAAGCATTGAGATTTTATTGGCTTAAGATTTTCAAATATCTTGGGGATAACTTTAAATAGCTTGCTTTCTGCACTCATTGCAGATGATTAAAAACTCACAAAGTGTGAAGTATGTCTAAAAAACAAGAAAACTGTAAGATGTTTCCTTTGTTTAAAAATAGTGACTTTAATTTGTAATTAAAGTATGAATTACTTTAATTTGTAATTAAAGTATGTGAGCAGGTGGCCCCCTAACCCTGCTAACTTCTGCCTATCTCGTCATATAATAAATAATATTTCTCTTGGAGAGTGTGACCTGTGGTTTGGAATTGCACCTTGCTGTGCCTTCCCCTTGGAGCCTGCAGAAGGTGTGGAGGGATGCAGCCTCATTTCTTGGTGCAGGCTATTCTTCCTGGTGATAAATTGGATTCCTACTAAATCTCTTTGAGCCACACCCAGTGTCACCCAGGGACTTCTTGAATTAATTAAATGGAGAAATTCTAGTTAATAGAATTGAAGTTGCTCATTAAAAAAAAAAATACTGGCATTTACCACACATTTCCAAATTTAAACAGAAAGAATTATTTAAAGGCATGTTTATTTTCTTCTACCCAATTATTGGATTTGCTGAAAATCTTAGAAAATTCATAGTGATCCTGAAACATGTTGATGTCTGGTGATTTCTAATTCCAGGATGCATGCAAAATGAGCCCTGATCCCTCCTGCTGAGAAGCTGTGCAACTCTGGTCCCACCCCCAGCCCCACCCATACCCACCCCCAGCCGGGTTGAGGCAGCTGGGATAAGAAATCACAGGGTTAATTTTCTTTTTTGCTGAACTGGCAAAACTATAGAAACCTCCTTTGATGTTTCCTGCTAAAGGGCAGTGCTCCTGATCATCAAGAGGGAGCATCAGAAAGGGTCTCCTTTGCCTCCATCACAGTGAAATTGTCAGTACTGTGCCTGGGGCTGAATTAATCCACAGACTTCAGAGTTTTCCTTGGCCAGCCCTATCAGGAAAGAGTGGGGGTTCTTGCAGGCAGTAGTGCAGCATACATATTAACCCAATGTTCCCCTTGTTCACAGTGATAAAGTAAAACATCTCTAAAATCTTCACACATTAATAGTTCAAAGAATGCACAGAACAAGTTCATCCCAAGAGAAGGTTTAGCATTTAACTCTTTGCTTCCCTATTAGTTGTAATGGGAGCCTTAGGATAACCAAGCAGTGTCTGCCATAAACCAAAAAAGTTGACTGTGCGCAAGAATTCTCCCTTTTGCATTTTTGAAGTGTGGTCATGTTGTCTCTGCATTGTTGTAATTAAGCCTGCATTATGTTCTCGGAAGTATTGGCTAGAGCAATATGCTGTGAGTCCTTAATTGATGTCACTTACTGACTCTGTGATCTTGAATGAATCATACCGTAGTCTTGGGCTTCAGTTTCCTCCTGCCAAATGTAACTGAAAAAGAAACCCAGCCCCTCAAACAAACAGCAAACCCCACCCTGCTTGCCTTAAAGAATTTTTATGATGTGAAAATGCTTTAAGAAAATTTTCTCCAAGTTTTGCAATGTGAGGCTTGACAAATCACCAGTTTTTCCTAAGTGACACATGCCTACCTTGACTCTGGTTCTCTGTTAGACACACTTGTTTGTTCCTCTAGGCTTTTTCCAGAGCCTCATGCTCTCATGCCCTGCTCTTTATTGGCATTTCTTCCTCTCCTGTGATGCAAACTCCTTTTCCACAGATCTATAAATATGCTCTGGCCTCTTCTTCCTTGAAGCATCTTCTGGATCCACATCTTTTCCTCTGTAGTATTCTGCTTCCACCCTCTTTGTAGAACAAAGTTCCTAACAGTGAACCACACTCAACTTTTCCTCTTCTCTATTCTTCATTTACTACTCCATACTTATAATTCCTGTGAAATCTTTTCAGAAAGGGGTATGGCAGCCAATTGCCCTTTATTTTCCGTCTTGTCTGATGTTCTTTGGTGTTTGATAATGTTTCTCATTCCCCTCCATAAACTCTTCACTGGGTTCCCTTCACAGCTCTCATTTTCCTTCCCCTTAGACAGGACCTTTCAGTCTTCTTTATCTATTTCCTTTCATGCCGTCCTCACAGTCTTCCCTCCAAACATAACTGATCTCTTGGTCCAAAGTCTTAATCCATCCTTCCTGTCACTAATCCTAGATGATCTCATTGTTGTCCAGAACTTTAACCACCCATGTGCTTTCCAAATATACAGACCAGACATCAATAGATGTTGACCTCTTGATCCACAGATGTTTTGAAATATATCAAAGACATTTAAAGTCATCATTTACAAAATAAAACTTACTGTCTCCTTTTTTGTACCACTCTTGGTCTTTCTGTTGACCTCATAGTCATAACTTCAGAGCTCTAGGAACCTGTTAGAAGTCCCAAATATTTTTTTTTAACTTCCACATTGAGTTGCTATATTTTCTGGCTCTAGTTGAAAAGATTTTGAATATATCCTTGCTTTTCAACTCTATTTTTATAGATAAGCTGGTCCAGTTTTCTCATTGTCTTTCATCTGGAAAAAGGCATAGATACCTATCTGGATTTCCTTTCTTCATTTTTTTGCCTTCCATTCTCCTTGCAAATAATGCTAACATTATCTTTATCTAATGCAAATATGGCCATATTTTCCTCATTAGCAGCCTAAAATAATCCCCTGTTGTCTCTAAAGTAAAATGGAAGTTCTTCAATTTGGATAGCAGAATTTAGTCTTACCTACCTTTCTAGGACTATCCTCAAATACCTGTCATGCTCTGGACACCATAACCCTCCCACATTATACAATACTTTCATCCTGGAAAACTTCCATTTCTCCTGCAAGAAGAACACTCCTTAAAACCATTCTTCACCTCCTTCATTGAGTTTTTTCTAGCTTGTCTGTGTCCATGCTACGTCTTGTGCAATCTGTATTGCCACTTATTTTATTATATACATGTCATTTTGGTACTTTTCATACACTCATGCCTATCCTGTAGGCCACTGGAGGAAAAATAGAAAGCCTTAATTCTTTATGTATCTCTACTGCCTGTCATAAGTCTTGGTATATAGAGCAAATAGTTTCAATATATACAATGTTTGCTGAATGAGTATGGCACCAGGTTTATAGTCTTTCTACATATTGTGACATTTGGATGCAGAGAATTATGAGTGGATTAAAAAAATCTATCAGCATGAAATTTTGACATGGCTCTGATCATCACTGAGTGTTGTTATTGACATAAGGACACGGCTACCATCCAGTTTTAAAGAATGCACACAAAGACTAGAGTTTATAGACTAGAGTTCTCCAAATAAGCATAGCTGGTACTGTCTAGAAACCTCTCTTCCATATCCTTCCTTTCTGTTAGTCATTGTTCCAGCTGCCCCCTGCCACAAGTTAACAGAGTCCCAGTTTGGATACATGTTGCTGCATTCTTTATTTGTGTGCACTCTTCTTTGGGAGCCACAAATCCTGTGCTTCTGCTTATTTGATTAGTATAGCACATAGACCATAAGTCATCCATTTGCTGATCTTAATTGATTTCAGTGTCCAACTCAACTTGGACGATGTGAGCCATATTAATTTACACTTAGGGCTGTGTACTGAAGAATCAATTTCACTTTTATTTGGATTTCTTTCCTTCCCACTGAAGTGTTCACATAATATCCACAAGTAGACATTTAGCAAGGATGTAAAGAGAGAAAGTGAAGGGTAAATAGTCATTCATGTGGGAATGCATGAGAGTTAGATCGGTGTGTCTTCCATGGGTTGGAATGGATTGAATAGATTTGGATTCTGAAATAGACCTACTGTGCCCAGTGTGGGGAACACTGAAGCCACAGCTTTCCATTAAAATACTACACAGCAGACTTTAAGCAGGGTATTTTCTTTGGATGGATGGATATGTCTTGGAGAACAGTAGGAAAAATTGGTAGGGAAATTTTGTCTTTAACTGCTAAAGTTTGGTAGTGTTTCTCACCCACTGTATCCTTATTCTATATCTTGTTCAACGCTTCCAGTCTCTTTGGTGTAGACTTTCCACTTGTCCTCAGATTCAAGGAAAGTTTTCCTAATGCCAATTCATACTAGGATATAGTGTCTGAGGATATTGACAAAGAACTTTAAGAAAAAGTGTGTTACATTCAACTTTTCCAATCAGTATTTTAGGCAGAATAGGTACTCTGATTATGTCTAGCACATAGTAAGTCTTCAATACATTAGAAGGAATAAATTTAGAAAAGAGGAATCATCATGATGAACCACAAGGAGAAATGTTTTGTGCAAAAGACTATTTCTGAGTAGCTATTCAAAGTAGGCCTTGTGTAAATGCTAACCCAACTCCACTGGCCCTTCTCACAAAGTGATTGGGGTTACCATGCCTTTTCTTGTCAGCTTAGATCAGAGTGGCATATCTGAAGACACTTGGGGTTTAGTATGGAAGCATGAACTTTCAGATTTCCTATTCTTAATTATTTACAGATTTTATTCTCATAGATTTATTTGTTTAATGTCCTGTTTCATGTCTTTATAGTGAAATAAACCCTTCCCCTGGGTTCTAGACTTGACTCTGCCAATTCCTTGTCATGTGATCTTAGGTAAGTAACTTATTCTCTATGAGCTCAGTTAATTAATCAGTGTAGTGGACACACACACACACACACACACACATCTAAATATTGACTAATTTTTTTTGTTAAGTTAATATGAGGCCCAACTAAAGTCAGACAAACTTGTTTTTCAAACAATGTGTTTTTCAAATATAAGGTATTATTAATTGAGAACTTTTACATACTTATGCCAAAGTATTCATGACTCTATTCATTTTTTTGGCAGAACCAGGGATTGAATTCAGGCCTTACATTTGCCAGGGAAGCATTTATTCCACTGAGCCATCTCCCTGGCCCCCATCACTCTATTCAAACAAGAAGTACCTTTATTGTCTATATAGAAAATATACATCTGTCATCCCTAGTCATCTCCTATTCTCTACAAAATAATATTAATAAAGCTGAAGATGGGATCTTAGTATACCTTTACTATTTCCTTTATAAACTTTAGTGACAAAATTTAGCTGTGCAAATATTCAAATAGTCATTATTCCCAGATGTTATGAGCATTAGAAATAGCCATTGTTTTTCTTTGTACCATTTCTTTTTTCATTTTAACCTTTCTTTGCATTCGCAACTCTATTTTCTCTTTTGGCTAAGTCTGTAGCTTGTCCCCACTGCTGCCCCACTTTATCTTCAAGCTGAGTTCTGGGCACTAGGATTACCAGGCATGCTGGGTTCACATCCATCACATGAGGGCCCAATCAGGCAGAAGAGAAGAGAGGGAGACAGGGCTAGCTGCGAGGGTGAAAATGGAGATGCAGCATGGTTGGAAGCATATTTCAAAAGTTATCACCTGGGTACTATTTCAGCAACAACTTCAGGGTTCCTCAAGGCATCAGGAATAAACCTTGATCAGAAAAGAATACAATGCTGAACTTTATAAATTTAGCTTTAAATCCTGTAAATAATCTTCTAAGGCCCCAGGATCTCCACAAAGGATAGTTTAGTTCTTTTGTGTACCTGGTTATAATTGGAATAAATTAAAAATTTAATGCAATATAAACTATCATTTTTTCATATAAGCACTGGAATTCTGCAAACTGAATATTAAATACATTGATAATATTTGGAAGTATTTTAAAGTATTATAATTGGATTAAATTAGTGTAAAGAGATCCTTTATTTCCCAGAAGTTAAATACCTAACATTAAAAAATTAGTATCATATATATTTTGAAAAATACTTTCATACAAGATGATTATGTAGGCTGCAATAGAAAAGTATGATAAATAAAATTTTGAAAGTAAACTGGTACTCAGAAAAGCATAATAACATTTAATTTTATTTGTAGTTGACTATTGATTGGTGTCACCTTGAATCTGTCCTTCTAGGCCACCTTTAATCCTTCACTCTAGAAACACCCCCCTCCATACAGACACTCTTGAGTTATGTGTTCTTTTACTCAGCACAGATAACAGAAACAGGCTTTAAAGGACAATAAAAAGAATAACCATCTGAAAGGAAACTAGAGAGCATATGAAATTAATAAATTGAACAGCCAGTCTATGGATTCCAGGGTGGATCCAGAAATTTTCCAGGAATTTCACCTGCAGCAATTCATAAATTTTACCAAGAACCCCGTGTTCTCTGTTTCTTAATTCAAAATTCTTCGAGAATATGAGACACACACACACACACACACACACACACACAGGGAGGGAGGGAGGGAGAGAGAGAGAGAGAGAGAGACAGAGACAGAGACAGAGACAGAGACAGAGACAGAGACAGAGAAAAACAGAACAGGGTGGGAGTGAGGGCTAAGAGTACTTGAATATGCTTAGACTGGCAGACCTGTTTGGGTCAGCTACTACTTCTGGAATAAGTAATAACTTCTTCCTTTCCAGCTGGAAGAAAAACTAGGCCACATAGTTTCTGAAACCCCACATCTATAAATCTAGTGATAAAGTAAACCAGCTGAAAGGATCTTCTTTCTGTATGTATTTCTGTGTAATTATAATGAAGAGCCTATCCAGATCAGGAGAGGCTTACCTCAAACATGGAGGACCACATTTTTCCTTCTAGCTGTCTTCAGCCTGGCTATATTACTTATTTATATTATTGCAAATGTTCTAAAGGCAATAATAATCACACAAATCAATTTATATGTGAAAAAAAAAGAAAAGAAAGGTTCAGTAAAGGCTCTATATGTAGAGGTGACAAACACTAGATTCTCATTGTCTTCCAGAAGACTGTGGAAGACACCATCTGTCTAAGGGAAATTCTAGCTGTCATATATTGTTGCTAATTTGGCATAATGCAGCTTTGTTCTAATTTCCCTTCTTGTAGTTTGTAAAATCATCTTCTACAAAAGCATGGGGCAATGATGGGTATAGAACAGCTCCACTCAATTTTTGTCCGAGAAATGCTACTCTTGACATTAGTCATCTAATTTTTGAATGCTCTTGAATTAATTCCAGGAAGCATCACCATATTTATCTATTTTTAGCAAATTGCACTTTCTAAAATATTGAGCTGTTGTTTCCGCATGCACTAGTTTGCTCTAAATGTAGAATGTTGGTAATGAGCCTTATACCCATTATTTTATTTGTAATCTCAGTCCCAATAAGTGTTCAAAATGTTGTTTTTATATAAAAATTGTAAAAGTGTAATATTTTCCAATTATTGACAATATAAAAGTATTAGACGAGGCAAGAAAAAATAAAAGGAATGATCATCAAATGTCAAACAAACTTAGGGATTGGTTGCTTTTCAAAATACCTTTAGAACTCTATAGCATAACTAGCACAGAAATTAGGTTTACTGAGAAGCTGTCAGAAAGCATAGCCCCTGTCCATTCTTACTTTTCTTTGATTTAGAAGCCAATTTACTTTCTTTGAGTATAAGCAAGAATTAAAACTTCCTCTTAAACACTGAGCTAGATATTACAGCAGCTGTTTGCAAGGGAAGTATTCTAGAGATTACTCAAATTCCTTCATTAATTATAAGAAAAAGTAAGGAAAGAAGGGAAGGAAGAAAGACATTTTAAAAAGTTTCAGTTTGAAGTAGTTGGCTTTCAATTAGATTTATAAATGCATAGTGCATTAAGATACCTCACTTTGGTTTTCTGGACACTTACCAGGGTCTCATGGAGAAAAAAACATTAGGCATTGATTATATTTTGGGTGGACATTGCGTTTTAAAGTCCTTTATTTTTAAATTAATGAAAATGTAATATTTTGAGAGATGGGAAAGAATACTGATTCACTGTATACTCTCCTATTCATTGCCATAGGACACTTGTAGAATTTTTCTTCCAAATCCAAGATATTTTGTATCAGTATTTCTGAAAAGCATCTGAGATTTTTTCAAAAATAAAAATAATTCATATCATCTCACTTTACAAGCACTGAATCTTTCTTTGGTTAAAGTTAAGTTTGGGGTTTGACTTATTCAAATTTTTGTTTGTTTGCTTTTATTTTTTTATCCTGAAGAGCATAATTTGCTCTGAAGGTTAATTTCCTTAACCTTTAGGGAATATATATCCCTAATGAAAGAAAAGGGACTTGTTTTGTCTGTTATCTAGAAAATTACTCTGGAAAATTCAGGGGGATAGCATGTACTAAGTTGGATATAACCTTCTAAGTAATCTTCATAATCCAACATTCCTCAGAGTTTTACTAAAAGATGATAGTTGTTTTTTTTTTTTTTTTTCATTTTACGTATTTGGTATAGGATCTCACTATGCAGCTCAGATTCATAGTGATCCTCCTGTTTTCAGCCTCCCCAGGGCTGGGATTATAGGCGTGCGCCACCATGCCCAGACTCAGTGGCCAGCCCAGCACACCCTTAGGGTTGGGGGGCCAGCATGGCATGCTGGACCAGGGATTGAACCCTACTCCAGCAGGAGTGATGATAGCTTTTTTAAAAGATTGTTGTTGTTGTTGTTATTATTATTATTATTAATATTATTATTTTAGTGGCCAGCTTAGCCTGCCCTGGGGGCAGGGCTGGCAAGTCATGTAGTATGGGGATCAAACTGTGGTTCCTGCATTTGCTTAAGCTTGCCTAAGCAGGGACTTTAGACCGCTGGGTTACTTCGCCAGCCCAAGATTATTTTATTTTTATTTATTGGATACAGGGTCTCACTACACAGTTCAGACTTATAATGATTCTCCTGTCTCAGCCTCCCCAACTCTGGGATTACCTGTGTGTACCACCATGCCCAGTTTCAGGGCCAGCCAGGTGCACCCGGGGTTCCAGGGCCAGCATGGCATGTGAAACTGAGGATCGAACTCAAGTCCCTGGGCTTGCCAGACAGCTGAGCTCCTTCCTCAGCCCCAAGATGATAGCTTTTTGTAACTCAGCCAGATTTGTCTTTCCAAACTGGAAAACTGTAGAGAAAACCTAGAGGAAAACTTAGTTTCTAGTATATATTTTTTTCATATTGAGCTTCATATTTTACAATTCTTAGGTGAAACCACTAGAGAGGAGAAACAGAGGATTTCTATAATTGAACGTAGTGGAGGATACATTTACAAAATAGAATCATTCAGTTTGGAAGTAGACCATGATCCTCCCGTAAAAATCTATCCTGGAGGCATTCACAACCACGAGGTTCTCAGACTTCCCTTCAGCACGTCACCTGGAAAACACACTATGTCCTAGAGACATAGGCACTAGAAAAAATCCAAGAAGTTTGGGTGCTAGAATACTTAAAAATACTTACCTACCCATACTTAAGGCTAAATTTAGTTGCTTTTCTCATTTAGTGGGAAGCAACTTGATTCCTGGCTCAAAGGAGGAATGCCGACTTGGTCTTCATAGCTACTGTCTCATCCAAGGTTACATCACATCCTTTACCAAGAGTTTTCCTGTAAGCCCTTGTTGTTTTCCTATCTTATCAGTCCAGTCTCACTGGAAACCGAGTTGTTTGTGTGCACATTGGATTTTATTTTATTAAAGATATTTAACCAAAATTATCACTTTCATCTACTTGGATATATTGTAAAAACCCATCTGTAAAGAAATAAAGGAAAACCAGTAGCAAAATCTACTTTTCTACAACCCCAAATTTCATGGTATTATAAACAATGCTTTTCATTTTATTCTTTGTCATCATCCCAGAAAATTTCATGTCAAACCATCTCCTTGGTAGACTAAACCTCTGACTGCCCTATTTCTGACAATACCTTTTAGATATATCAACGCATTCTCAGTTTCCTAGCTCTAAATGTAGAATTAACTGATTTTTCTTCTTTTTAAAAGTGTATTATAGCAAATTTCATCTGCAATGTCTTTTCATTCCTGTCCTTTCTAAAATCTGTAAGCCTTTCCTAGTCATTTTAAATTAAGGCCTTTCCTCTCTAAAGCCCTAATCTATATAATTGTCTAAAGTAAATTAATCCTCCTAGATGCACCTTCATGGGTAAGCGTTACACACCACCCTTGGAAGAAGAGAAAACTGTCTTTCAACTTTTGTGTCTTATAGTTCAGGTGAGAAACACCAGATGAAGACATTCCCTCACCTTGGCATCACTTTCTGCTGCTTATTCTCGCGTTTATTCCCTTTCCAAAAATTTCAATAATTTTCCTTTGTTAACAGAGTTAATTATCATTTATTTATCCATGATTGTTTTGCAAGGCTCTTCTGAATCCTTTATCAGCTTCTTATTCTTACTTTTTCTCTTGCACTGAGTCTGCTATTGATGAGGATTGTGAATTTAAACACATTTAGTCTCTCATGAGTTGTCATTTCTTTTCACATAGATCAAAAGTATTGAATAAAGTTATCTTTAAGGCTTTGAGCTTGTAATATAACATATTATATAACAATGTTCATCTTTTTCTTAGACATTTTGTGCCAGTCAGACAATATGAATTTAAGTATGCCTTAGTTCAATCATTCTAACTTCTTAAAAGTCCTTCCTTCCCCTTAGGTTTGTCTCACTCAGCCACTGTGCTTTGAATGAAGTCTTGTTTGTGAAGTCCTCCGATTTGTGAAGGACTCTCTGTGACCTTGTCTCTTTGATCTTCTTTAGCATATAGAGGCTGCTCCTTTCCCATACAAAGTGTTACTTAATTGTCACCTGAATTTTTTTGTACTTGATTTCCAGAGCTAGTTGTCAAACTCTTCGTGACTGTAGTGTCCAGTTCCATGTCTGTGTCAAGAAATATTGATTGACATCCCTCCTGGGGTTCCGCAAGACAAGTGGAAGGCTCACTAAATTCTCAGCAAAACCAATGGAGTTAGCTTTTATGATATTCTGGGACATCTGACACCATAAACGATGTCTTCCCTCCTAAAAATATTTACTCAGCAGCCATGACATTCATTTCTACAGGGAATCTACTCCAAAATTTATGCATATTCCCCTCCATAATTCCAATTTGGTTTGTTGTTTGCCATCAGTCTCTAGATAATTGGTTTTCCCAAGCTTTTATCCTTCTTTTCAGAAGTACTTACTTTATACAAATTCTATGACTAATCTAATCTATGGCCACAGTACTCACATGGTCAAGTGGGTCTTAATTCTCTGGGATCTCCAGCCAAACCTACTGGGCTCTAGAACTTCAGATATACTGTCCACTGAAAATCTTTTTAGGATGACCCACAAAAACTATTCTAAAATGTCTCAATTCCTTCATTATGAATATCCTTGATCTTCCAGTAAGGCATGGTAGTCTTTCTTGTGTCATCACTATCTTGAGTACATAACTGTACTACAATGTCCAACACATCTTATTGTAAGCATTCATTTACATGTCTGTCTCTTTGTTATACCAGAAACTACTTTATGGTAAGAGTCATGCTTTATTACTACCTCTGTATAGCTTTAGCTCAATGTGTTGCATGCTATCAGCCATCATTAAGTAGGAGTAGAGCAAGTGGAGACTTTACAAATGAAAAAAAAAAAAAAAAACAACCAGTATCCAGTCTGTAGTACGTGATAGAAAATTTGGGTAGGACTAAAACAAAAGTTGTCCAATTCCCACTATTCAATCATGGAAAATGTACATTCTGGCATACTTAATAATTGGGCACTTCATAGATATCTTACAGAAAACTAAGATCATGCAGACTTGGATTTCATCCAAGCAGCCCTAGCTGGTTGCTTCAGCAAATCATAGTCACCATTTCGTGGACATATACTTTATCATGGTTCAGAAATATAGGCATTCTTGACACCGTAACTACCAAGTATCTTGATAAGGATAACTGGGCCCTTTATTTTTTTATTTTCACTTTATTATTTATTTATTTGTTTGTTTGTTTGTTTATTTTTGCAGTACCAGGGATTGAACTCAGGACCCTGCGTTTGCAGGCAAGTGCTTATTCTACTGAACTATCTCCTTGGGCCAAACTGGGCACTTTCAGTTGAAAACCAACACTTTTTAAGATTTATTTCTTCAGGAAATGGTAGTATGAGTTTCAAAATGGTAGCTTGCAAGACACATTTTAGAAACATTGATAGATTGATTTTCAGTCCAAAATTAATCAGTATACAGGTTTGTCTTCTTATCCAATTATTATGCCTACTATTATGCCTGCTGAAATGTCTCCTCATATATAAAATTGCTACTGTGGGGATACTAGTGTCACAGGAATCCCCATGAAGTTTACTTTTCATTGATAGTGTGATTTGCACATACATGTCCTCTTCTTGTTTACTGTTTAATTTCTAATCATGAAAAAACTGTAAAAAATCCTCAATTGTTATTGCTTTTCCTGGTCTTCTTTTATTATCATAGTATCCCTCTGTCTGATGTTGTCCCTGATATAAAAAAGATAAACAAATGAAAGATAACTAATACATTTTCCTTGAGGGAGTCAAAGAACAATTGGCTGGAAAATCAATCATTTGCCAGAATTTAACATAGTGATATGAATTCCTAGAAAATGGAGCTGAGAAGAATCAGGCTTCCCTTTGGAATTCTGGTGGCAAATAAATATAACTTTATTTGTTATAAGAATAGTTGTGCCATTTAAAAAGGGAAAACAAATGTTCATGAGTGTTAGATATTTAAGTCTTTTTTTAACTTAAGCTAAATAATGTACAGATTATATATGTCTGCTTTTTGGTCTGGATGGGAAACCAATGCTTTTTAAGATTTATTTCTTCAGGAAATGGCAGTATGAGTTTCAAAATGGTAGCTTGCAAGACACATTTTAGAAACACTGATAGATTGTTTTTCAGCCCAAAATCAAATTTTGGAAAGGCCAAAAGAATATATATTCCTGTTTAGGGAATTAATGGTCATAAGAAAAGCAAAATCAAGTAAACTTCAGCTGAAAACATGAGTCTTTTTTTTTTGCAATTGTACATTTTTTATTTTGGTAATTATGTGAAAGGTAGTAAAGATGTGTAAGTACTGTAGTTCGAACTGCTGAGAAGACAGATAAGCGAGGCGAGCACTCAGTATTGCAGAAATTGACTTGTTAGGAGGTGGTAGAACTTTATAAGAGCTACCAGTCATGAGTAAAATCACTTGGAGGTATCTCTAGAAGAGAATTCATTAAATTCACTGATCTTGACATTCGCTACTGTGCTTTCAGTTTTCACAAACTTGCCCTCTTAGGCGGCTTTCTCAACAAAAGACTGGAAAACCAGTTCTCCATCAAGACTCTGAACTCCTTCATTGATGTACCCCTAGGGACATTTCAGGGCCAAGCCACTAAAAATTTTCAATTTTCAATAATGAGGTTGAAAATTCCAGGAAAATGAAAAGAATAGCCAAACAGATTATCTGAGTTACTCTGTCTAAATGACGTTTAAGTTAAGTTCTCTAGAATTAAGAAGAGAGTTTCCTCTGGATTGTAGTGGAATGCTAACAGGTTAGTCCTGTCTTTGGATATAATCAGAGGTTAGACTAAGGGCCGACAGTTTCCTAAGTAGTCTTACTTATGAGCTATTCCTCCTTCCTTGCATGAAACTAGCGCTCTTCTCCATCTGAGATACTAAAATGTTTTGCTCCCCCCAATTCCAATGGTGTATCACCTTTTTCATAATAAATCACTTCAGACGTTTCCTCATTCCTTATTGTTCCACATTATATCCACTATAGTAACCTCCCCAGAAATTTCCACTCTTCATATTGTTTTTCTTTCTTATTCCCTCATTTATATAATGTATAATGTATATATTATATATAATGTATATGTACAATAAAATGTATATATAATATATAAAACATTTATACTTTTATATGCATCATCCTTTCCTGCTTCCTCAGGGACTGTTTAAGTTTCATTCTTGGGTTATCCACTGCTTGCATATAATGATTCTACTGGTTTTTTATTTCCTCTTTGACCGCACCTGACAGTAACTATTGTGATTAATTAGTAGAACTAAAAGCACCTTAGGGATTGTCTAAGTTGTTTTCAAAACTTTGCCATAGCCACATAGAGTTTTAGAGCCAAATGAAATATTTCTCAAAACCCAAATATGTTAAACAAGTAAAAGGAACTGTTTTGCCAAAATAGAGTTTGCTGGTTCAGAATTCTATGTAGTCAGCACCACCATCTGTCCCTAGGCCTTCCGATGAAGCTGGGGGAAAAGATTTTGAAACACTGACCTAGGTGTAACTCTTCAGAGTTGGGGAGGTTACGTGCTTGAGATCAGTGAACTCAGAAAGGGCCAAGGTGGAAGTGCAACCTGCATCAGTGCTGTTCCTCTGAAAGTGATAAAAGAGGACTTCCAACCCCAATAGACATACATAACTTTAATTTTTCTAAACTTAGGTGACATTCATATGGTTCATTAGTGAGAACAGTTGAAAGTGAAGACTAACAGTTATCTTGATCTCCTTCTGGCTCTTATTTTGTAGTAGTATTTTCAACAAGGATAATTTCTGGAGATAATATTAATCTCAAAAACTGTAGAGAAATCATTTACTCATTCCAGTAAATACATTAGTTATCTACTATAAACCAAAGACTATGGCAAGTACTAGAAAAAAGATGTAATATTTTAGACATCAGTTTTTACCCTAAAATATGGTACATTATGTGTATCAACTTAAAGAGTGTGCTCTAAATAATTTTATTAATCTCAGTTGTTATTTTCTTAATTAAGGATGTTTCTCAGTATAGACACAACATAATAATGACTCTTCTTATATAGATGGGGTATTCAAACAGCTTTGACAGTTGGGTGGGTGAGTTTTGTAA
>NDGM011173883.1:0-17040 GCA_002564305.1 Octomys mimax | reverse complement strand
GCGCAATCAGGCCCCTTGGCCCTAGAAATTCGGACAGGACAGTGGTGACGGCTCTCTACACTTATGCCATTTTTAAAGTTCCCAAACTTGAATTTTAAAATGTTAGGAGGCTTCTCTGTCTTTGACTCACTCCCACTAACCAGTGTTACTACAGACTGCTGAACAAGTGGACTCTCTGCAACACTGTACAGTACCTGAGAATTCAACCTTCTGGCTGTAGCAGATTAACCAATGGTCAATGTGTAACACTCAGCTGAACTGAGTCAGCATGGTGCTGGGCATGGTGGGCCCACCTGAGGATTGTTGCTAACAATATAAAAGGGAGAATGGGAGAGGAAGAGATGGTGCTATTGGTGCTCCTGGAGAGGCTTGCTATGTTGGCTTTCCTGACGTGAACTGTTTTAATTATCAGAGGAGCTCAGGACCTGGCTGTTGCTGAGGATGGCTGCGGTTCTTTTTGCAGGGAGCTCTGGCCTTTATTTGAGAGTTGCTTCCTGGCTTCAGTGCAGATCCCTCAGGCTAGTGGCACAGATCCTTCACTCTGCTGTCACAGACTTTCTAGTTTCCACCACTGACCTTGGGCCTTCCCAACACAGATCCTTGAAGCAGACCTGTATGAAACATTATCATGGGCTCTTGGCCTCTAGTTGGATTCATGGATGACAGTGCCATGGGCTCAAGGTCTTCAGCTGCACTAGTACAGGACATTGCTGTGGGATGCAGGCCCTGAGCTGGAGTCTTGGGTCACTAGTGTGTGGACATATCTCCCATACTCTTTTGCACTTGACTCAGTAAATAAAATAACCCCATAAATTATGTGTCCTGTGTTAAATCCTTTCCCTTACAAACCCTCACCAGAATATAGCTTTTGGAAAATACCATGATTGCTTCACTGCAATGTGCCAAGAGCAATGGGAAAATATATATATAATTAAGTTCAGCAATTCAAAAACCTCTATGATCATGTATATTGATCTCTTCTCTAGGTAATTTTGTGTAACCAATTCCTCATTCAATCTTTTCAAGCAAAAGGCAGAGAGCACTGGCATTGGGGCTTTTCTATTTATTGACTTTTTTAAGAAAAGTAACACATGTTCATAGTCTAAAGTCATGCTGTGGAGGCCAGAGTACTTCCCAGTCCTATCTCATTCTTATTTTCTATGCTTCTGAGTCAATACTTTCAATTTTTCAGCTCAGGAGTTGGCAAACAGCCCATGGGCCAAATCTTGACAGCTTCTTATTGGAATTGCCTTGACCATATTGTCTGTGTTTGCTTCACACTACAAGGGCAGAAGCTAAGTAGTGGCCAGATATCATAAGGCCCACGAGGCCTAATATACTCAGTATCAGACTATTCAGAGAAAAAGTTTGCCATCTATACTTAAAAATTTTTTTTTTTATGTATTTAGGACAAGTCTACAGTGTCTATAGGATCTCACTACGTAGATCAGGCTCAGTGATTCTGTTTTCAGGCTCCCAAGTGATGGGATTACAGGGGGGGCACCACCATGCCCAGCCTCAATCACTGTTTCAGCATGCCCCAGGGGCAGGGCTGGCACAGCATGCCAGGGAACCCAGCTGTGCTCTGCCTAAACAGGCTCTTTAGTCTGCTAAGCTGTCTGGTCAGCCTTGTCATCCATACTTTGGATGCAATTTTAACATTTACCTCTATACTGCTAAATAACATCTTTGTGTGGCTACTTTTTTAGCTTTTCTGATTTAGTTAGTATCTATTAGCCTCCAATATGCAAAACAAGGATTTATTTCTTTCCTTAATCCCCACCACAGCTCCATGCACTTCTATCCCTTTCTTCCCTATATTATTTCAACATCATTTAAATGAGAATAGATCAATGTTCAGTGTTTACATTACCATAATTATATGTACTTTTTAGGACTTAGCCATGTAGTAAATTACAAGTATTTTTCATTCCTGTACATCTTTTTACTTTTCTTGAAATTAGTATCAAAAGAATATTAGAGTGGATATATCATGCTAGTAGATTTCACAGCAAAGGACTTTATTATGATAAAGAAGGTGATTCATGATGAAATAACATGACATTAAATATTTACACATCTACTAATGGAGCTTCAAAAAACAAGAAGCAGGGGCTGAGGAGATAGCTTGGTAGCCTAAATGACTGCCTGGCAAGAGCAAGGTCCTGAGTTCAATCCCTCGTACTGCATGCCACACCAGCCCAAAACTGGCCATAGTGGCACACCCTTGTAATCCCAGTGCTGGAGAGGCTGAGACAGGAGGATCACTACGAATCTGAACTGCATGTAGTGAGACCCTGTATCAAAATATAAGAAGCAAAAACTGATGGAAGTTTCAAGTCAATAGAGACAGTAGATTTATTAGTTACCTAGTGCTGGAGTGTTTGAGGGAATGTGGGTGTGACTAATGAGTACAGTGCTTTTTTTTTTTTCTCCTGGGTGTTAAATTATTCTAAAATTGACTATAGTGAGGTAATACAATTTTGAGAATTCTGTCAATGAATTGTACAATTTAAATAATAAATTCTATGTGAGTTCTACCTCAAGTTGTTTTTAGAAGAAGATTTACAGAGGCATCATACCAGATAGAAATCAGGATCTAGGGCTGGGGAGATAGCGTGGCAGTGTAAAAGTAGAACCTGAACAAAGACCCAGGTTTAATCCCTGGTACCATATGCTGCTGACCCCAGGGCTGAGCCAGCCACCAAATAATCCCAATGCTGGGGAAGCTGAGAAAGGAGAATCACTACAAGTCTGAGCTCTGTTGTGAGACCTGGTACCAAATACATAAATAAAAGATTTTTTAAAAAAAGAAATCAGGATCTATACAAAGTTGAGACAGTATAAATGGCAAATATGTGGGTAAATATAATACTTTTCTTATCTAGAAAATAACTTTAAAAATAAAGCAGGCAAGATAGCATACACCTATAATCTCAGCACTTGGAAGGCTGAAGCATGAGGATTGCGAGGAGTTCTGAGGCCAGCCTGGGTCACACAGTGAGTTTATGGCTTGCTTGAACTATAAGGTGACACTCACTCTCTCCCAAAAAACTAAAACAACAACAACAAAACATCTATTGAGGAAGCTGAGGCAGGAGGATTGTACAAGCTCAGCATTGGCAACTTATGAAATTCTCCCTCAAAATTAAAAGGCTGGGAATGTTGCTCAGTATGAAACACCCTAGCATGTATGAGGCCCTGAGTTCAATCACCTCTGGTGTTACCAAAAGAAAAAGTTTCAAGTAAAAATTGTAACAATATATTTTGCATTTATAACATAAAATGCAAAATGTATGGTAACAGCACTTATACAGAAGGAGGATAAAAGTATATCCTTGTAACCTGCTTATACTATACATAAAGTGGTATTATTTTCCCTCCCTTCATCATGGAGGTTAAACTTAGAGCCTGAAACATTCTAGGCCAGCACTCTACCACCAAGCTACATTCCTGAAAGTGTTATATTCTTACTTCCCGAAAGTGTTATATTCTTACTTGAAAGCTAGACTATCAAAATGAAGATGTGTGTTAAAAACACTAAAGCAACACCTTAAAAAAAAAAAAAAACAAGCAAAGAAGTGTGGCCAACAAACCATTAAAGGAGGTTGATTCATAAACTGAATCATATAAAACCTCTTTTAATCTGAAAGATCAACGTGGGGGGAGGGGACAAAAAAGAGATGAGAGAAGATAACAATATACTTACTACTCCATTCATTCATTTATTGGAGACAAGTCCCTACTGTATGTAGCTAGCCTTGAATTCCTGGTGATCCTCCTGCACAGCCTCCCTAGTGCTAGGATTACAGACATGTGCCACCACACCTGGCTCAATCACTTTAATGAAAATGTTTTAAACACAAAGGGAAGAGATTGTCTGGCTAAAAAGGACTCTATGATACCCAATCAACAAGTGACCCAGGGCTGCAGAGATAGCTCAGAGCAAGGACCCAGGTTCGATCCAAGGTACCCTATGCCATGCCAGCTGCACTTCGGACAAGGCCAAGCCTGCCACCAAGATGGGCATGGTGGCGCATGCCTGTAATTCCAGCGCTGGGGAGGTTTACATCAAAGGTAAAATTTTCAAGTACGTACAGTGTTTGTCTCTTTTGAGACAACGTATACCCCAGTTCCCTAATATGCCTACCCTTTTCTGTGGCATATTAGGAGGATTATTACGAATCCGAGCTGCAGAGTGAGACACTGTACCAAATACATAAACAAAAAGTGACCCAATTTGAATACAAGTAGATTAAGATAGGTTAAATGTAGTAACTTTTTAAAAGATGTTATCATTAACTAAAGGAAAGCTAGTTATATCAAAATACACAAAGAGAATTTCTAGAGATTAAGCCAATGGCCTTGAGCATGCTAAGCAAGCATTCTGCTTACCCTTGAAGATAAGTCTCTTCTTACTGATACAGAAGTTAAGCTGATGCCATCACAGTCCTAAATGTTTATACTCTTAACTTCAATATATGTGAAACAAAAACTGACAGAATTGAGAAATACACAAACCCACATTTGTAAGTAGGCATCTCAAAAGCCTTCTTCTTGTAACCGAAAGGAATTCTTTATTGCTGTAAGGCAAGGCTGTAATGGACCAAGACAGTGGAAACACAGATGGAATGTGGCTAGTTTTTAAAAAACAACACACACACACACACACACACACACACCTTTTTTTTTTTTTTTTTTTTTTAAGAGACAGGTTATTGCTAGTGCAGGCTAACCTTCAGCTTGTTTATGTAAACCACGGTGGCCTCGAATTTATGGCAATCCTCCTGTCTCAGCCTCCCAGTGCGGGCACTACAGGCGTGCGCCACCATGTTAGCCTTCATATATAATCTTAATATCTATACCTAGTGGCAGGCACCCTGAACAGTATTACCAGCTAATAATTTCCGTCTCTATGAGAAATCATTAGCATGTAGATTTTCATTTTCTGCTTATTGTCAGTTATATACTCCTATTAAATACCTCAGAAGGGGAAAACCGATAACTTAATGTAGTAGTTTTCAAACTAGAGTATCAAAATTACCCAGAGACTCACTGACATTCAGATTGCTCTGTCTCATCCCAGAATTTCTTAATTCACAAGGTTTGCGGGGGAGCCCGAGAATTTCCAATTCTAACAATATCACTGGTGATGTTGCTAGACTCAGGACTACACCGTGAGACTCCCTGGACTGGACTCCTTTTCATTACTTTTTTCCCATTGAGTTCTAGGCAGCAGGTCGGCTGCAAAACAAATCATGTCCTGACATACAACATCACTGAGGAACGCGAAAGCTACTGAAAGACACAATAGCTAAACAGGTTCCGGGCGCCCAAAGCCGCGCGAGAATTTACGTGACGGCGTCTGCGTCAGCGTCACGACGACGTCGGCCACGTTCGGCGGAGACGGGAGCAAGATGGCGATTCCGGGCAGGCAGTGAGTGAATTGGGAGTTAGGGCTAGGCTGGGAATGAGAAGCTGCGGCGGCTGTGTCTTTGGCAGAGGAGTTAAAATACGCTGGAAGTGAACGGGCTATGTTAGCAGGAGTAGAGACGGGAAAAAGGAGAAATCCTGAGCAATATAGATTTCCCTTCCCCCAATACGTTTTCCAGGATGGAAGCCGAAGTTTGAGGGAGAAACTTGTGAGGAAATAAAGGAAGTTAGGCTGAGGGGCAGAGAGCGAGACTTTTCTATTTTCCAAAAGCTCGGTCTGAGGCCCCTCAGTCTTGCTTCCTACCCCGCGCTTGAGTTTCTCCCCGGTTGGATGCTCTCAGGGGCACTAAGAAGAGAGACAATTCCTGATTTCCTTAGAGGGCCTTGTTCTCCTTGGTACAAGAAGCTCAAGTCCTGATTCCCGCCCTCCCTTCTCGTTTTAGGAATGTTACGCTGAGAAGCCACAGAAAAGGGTAGGCATATTAGGGAACTGGGGTATACGTTGCCGCAAAAGAGACAAACACTGTACGTACTTGAGAATTGTACTTTTGATGTAATACTCACTTTTGATGCGGCTTCCCGTCATCTCCACTCCTGAAAGGCCAGCACGTGAGAAACTCAGTGAATTGAGGCTAAAGGGATGATTCTTTCAAATGCACCAAGACAAAGCAAGTGAGCCTATAACGTGTAATGGGAACCTTTCTCATGGATAGTTGAGTTTCTCAGTTAATTTTTGAAAAATTATGGGTTATAATACCCAGTAGCTTCTTAAAAACTGTGTAAGTACACAGTGGGGAGGGAGGGACCCTAACCGTTTTCTTGATACGTCTTAGACCCCCCCAACGATAATTTAGAGCATTTTTATTTTTAGCAGACATGAACTAAGCTTTTCACTAAATTGTTTTTAAAACATTGGTGTCACTTCGCCATCCAAAACATTTCTGAACTCTTCATTTACTTCTCTGGATAAAAATAATATTTAAGTTTGGCCTATGTCCACAAATACAGTAATGAGTCATAATTACAAAAAAAACCGACATACTGGGATTTTGAGACCATTGAAAGTCAGAAAATGTTATGTTCCTACGCTGTATGACATGTTTTGATTTGATAGCCTTATTTGCAAGAGATAGTGGGTGTATTTTTAACATTTAAAGATAATGTTGTAATTTCTATTTCAAAAAAAATATGCAGGTATGGGCTTATTTTGCCAAAGAAAACACAGCAGTTGCACCCTGTTTTGCAGAAACCATCAGTGTTTGGAAATGATTCTGATGAGGAGGAGGAGGTAAGGGAGCCTATGTTTTATTCCTGTATTGTTTAGAAATACAAACATTTTTAAATTGAACTCATGAGTTTGATGTCTTTACCTTTATTTCTCAGCACAGTGGTTTTGAAATATAATTTACAGAATTATCAAAAGGAATGTTTAAAGACAGTTCACCAATGTTTTCCATTATAAACTGAGAGATTTTTCAGAAGTTATGAACATTGTTACTTTTGAACAGTAGTCTTTTCAGACAACTAAAATTGATGTAACTAACCTATTGGTAGATTCCTAGGAATTAAATGTTGAAATGCTACTAATTTCCTAGAAATTTTTATTAGCAGTGTACCTTCTAATTTGTTAACGTACTCTAGGAGTAACAATTTTTTATGGAACTAATTTTGTGGGGGGTTTTCAGTGTCTGTTAAATGTCATTACTCTGTTATAATTATGGTAGTGGATAAAATTAACTGTAGATAATACTATGGTAATAACACTTACTGTGAACACTTTCTGTTTTAGCAACTAAAACGGTTTCTTCCTGTGAAACCCATTTTACAGCAGAATCCCCAGATGTGTGCTTAATTAATACTTGAGGTTTTTTGTATATGCGTTTTCCTTAAAACAGAAACCTTTACATCCATTAATCTCTGATACCTCTTGGCTATAGCACAAAACAACTTTTTCAGTTTTTACTAGCTATATAGTAAAAAAGGTAGATATTTCCTTGTTTTCTTTTTTGGAAAAAATTAGCTATATTTGACCATAATTTTTAAAGTTGGAGGTTAAGTTTACTGATAATAAAATTTGCATTTAAGTGTCTAAATTGATGATTTTGGGCAAAGGCTTCTCCCTGATACTATTGTTTTGGAATAGAACTTTTCTCTGTGTTCCAAAAGTTGTTCTGTGAACTTCTATAATCTGCCTCCCCACATTTTACCCCAGAAAACCACTCATGTGAGTTCTGTCACTAGTTCTGTCTGTTCTAGAATTTCATGTAAAAGAAATCATACAGTGTATAGTCTTTTAGATCTGATTTCCTTCAGTGAAATCCATCCATGCAATTGTAGGAGTACATTTTACTGAAAATGGATGGCTCACCTTATGTTTTTATTGTTTTGTTTTTATTTCCTCATAAAATTTAGTGAAGTTATTACCTTAAATTTATGTAGACAATTAGATTATTTTCAAATGTAGAGAAAATTAATAATTACAACTTTTTGTAAATTGTTCCATTAATAAATACTTTGTATCTACTATCAGATAGAGTTGATTATTTTTGTAGCTGTAACCCATGTGTTTTAGTCTATATGGTACCCTTTTGATTTTTGGAGTCCATACTCAATGGAAAATTTAAAATGGTTTGGCTTATGGCTTTGACTTTATGACAGTGCAAAAGTAATAACCATTCAGTAGAAACAACATATTGAATTTTTGTATTTTCCCTAGGCTCATTTTACAGTACTGTCTTGCATTATTAAATACAAAGTAGTATATAAATATAAATTTGGAAAGAAAACTAACATTGAAGATTCCTGAGCGCCATTGTATTTTATTTGATCTCTATGATATAAATATTCTTTTCATTTTATAGATGAGGAAAGGGAAACACAAGTATTTTGTGAGACCATGAAACTAATACAAATGCTGAGAGTAGGATTCAAATTTAGGCCTGTCTGGATCCAATCTATATACACTTTCCATTCTCTCTCTTGACTTTTTTTTTTTTTTTTTTTTTTTTTTGGTGATTCTAGGGATCTAACTCAGCACCTTGCACTTGCCAGGCAGGTGCTTATGCCCCTGAGCTATCTCCTCAGCCATCTTTTGCCTTGTTTTAATAATGGAACTATAAAATGTTTATGAGATAAAGAGGATGAAATGATTAGTCTTGCTAAAGGAAAACCAGGCATTTAAACAGCCTTCAAAGCTAGTATTGATTTTACTGTGTCAAAAAGATAAATGTTGGTATCATTTCAGTTGAGAGAAGACAGCAAGAAATACAGTGTGATAAAATTGTCAGGCATTTTTGTGCAGTACTGTTAACTAGGTAGGAATGTGTTTATGAAAAACTTGTTGCAAATGAGGTTTTCTTAGGATTGGGCCAGATTATGGAGTACCTTAAGTTTTTCGTGGGAATCTTAAACTTTTTCTTTGTAAATAGTTTTTCAGTAGTTTAGTGGTATGATTATATTAAATGAAAAATGACCTTAAGTACAGTGAGGTCAGTGAGAATCAAAGGAGACAAATAAGGAGAAATACCACAAAAATAAACAGAATCTGGCAGCCAAAGCAAAAAGAGACATAAGAAAGGAAAAATGAGTTGATTAAGGATTTTTATTCTGGATTGCTAAGAACATTAGCACAAGAAGAAGAGATTTGCTATATAAAATTATCTTTTATGAGTATAGGATTTTAAAATATTTATTCAGGTCCTTTGTTCCCTACTGCAGTACTGATACTTAACCCAAGGCCTCATACTTGCTAGGCAGAGCATCCATCACTATGTGCAGTTTGAGGATGTTTTATTCCATAGTCTAGTTTTAATTTGCATGCAAGTTTTCATCATTTCCTCCTTTTAAAATATGCTATTGAGATATAATCCATTTGTTACATATTTTAGCCTTTAAAAAATGCTGTATTTTTATTAGTGTTTGAGTTGTAAAATTAATCAGCATTTAATTTTAGAACATTTTAATTACCAAGAAAAAAAGCCTGTACCCAGTATAGTCACTCTTCATTTTCTCTAGCCCCCGACACCCCACAAACACTAATCTACTTTTTCTGTGGATTTACATGTTCAGGACATTTCATGTAAGTGAAATTATGCAGTGGGTGGCCTTTTGTTTCTGCTTTCACTTACCACGAAGTTTTCAAAGTTATACTTAATTCTCTCCCGCCCCTCTCATTTCTCCTCCTTCTCTTCCCTCTCTCTGTCTGGGGATAGAACCTAGTGCCTCAAGTGGGTGGGCTTTTAAGTTGTTTTTAGTATCTGTCTATAATAAATAATGCCATTTTCCACATTTGTGTACAGATAGTAATTATTTAACAACTGTTCAGACTTACAGCCTGACACTCAGACTTAACAGCCTGTCTTTGGTGCAGTTCTGTATATCTTGTTTGTAGAATCTCTTATGTCTTTTTTTATGATACACCTTGTTTATACAGTACTGTAATTTTTGCTGATTGTACTGTTAAGTACAGTACTATAGTTTCAGGTTCTGTTATATATTACAGTACTGCATATAAAAGTTAATGCAAATAAAAATAGTCATAAAGTTGGAGTTTCCTTTGAACATTATTTTGTTCTGAATATTGTAATGTACATACTGTAAAGGGCTCATTTAGCGATAAATTCAGTTGCAAGACTGTAACAGTCTTTAAATGAAGAATATCTGTATGGATTTTTGTGTTAGTATAAGTTTATGATGTTTTCATTTCTATTAGATATATATTGAAAGTAGAATTGCTGGTTTATGTAATTATGTTTTTTAACTTTTGAGGGATTTCCAGACTGTTTTCCAAAGTGATTAATTCCATTTTGCTCACCCTTAAGCAGTACATGAGGGTTTCAACATTTTTACATCCTTTTCAACATTTTTCTTTTTGAGACAAGGTTTCACGACGCAGTTCAGACTGGCCTTGTCTCACTTTGAAGCCCAGGCTGGCTTTGAACTCGCATGGATCTTCCTGCCTCAGCTTCCTGAGTGCTGGCCGCACCTGGCTCTTCTACATTTCTTACATTTTTTAAATTATAACCTAGTAGATGTAAAGTGATAATCTCATTGTAGTTTTTGGTTTGCATTTTCTTGATGTCCAATGATGATGAATTCTGTATGTTGGGGAAACATCTATTTGTATTGTTTACCCGTTTTTAATGCTATTTATTAATTGTAAGAATTCTTCATATATTCTAGGTACAAGTATCCTGTTAGAGACATGATTTGCAAATATTCTCCTTCTGTGGGTTGTCTTTATACTTTCTTGGTGATGTCCTTTGAAGGACATTTGAATTTTGAGGAACTCCATTTTATTATCTTTTATTAGTGTTTTGGTGTCATTCCTGATGAAACTTGTCAAATCGAAGGCCACGACCATTAACACCTATATCTTCTAAGAGTTTGTAGTGTTGGCTTTTAAATTTAGGTCTTTGATCCATTTTGTGTTTTTTCTTAATATGTTATGAATTGTATGATTCCAGTTTCATTCTTTTTTGCATGTGGGTATGCAGTTTTCCCATCATTTATGAAAAGATGACTTATCATTTATTTTCTGGCATCTTGTGGTTTGTTTTGTTGTTTGGTTATTAAGATCACTTAATATAAATATTACAGAAACATAAGATGTGCTTATTTTTTTGGTCTCATATTAACTCATTCTTGCATATTGTGTAATGTAGAGCAACATGAAGTTACAATACTGTACCTTACTTTGAGAAGGTCAAATATTAGATCTAAAATGGTTTAGATATAAACTGTCCCCCAAAGTTCTCATGTACTCAGAGGTAGGTCTTTTGGAAGGTGATTAGATAGTGAGTGGTGCTGTAGCTAACTTGCTGTTAGAAGATGGGGCCTGGTTGAAGGTCAGTGAGGGCCAGACTTGGAAAGGTATATGTCCCTGCCTCCCTTCTCTGCTTCCTGGCCAACATTACGTGACCAACTTTTCCTTCACTATGACCCTCTACCTTTGTATATCTGCCTTGGAGCAAGCCACCCTTGGACTGAGAACTTTGAAACTCTCCTTTAAATTGTGGGTATCCAGTATTGTGTCCTAGCAACAAGAAAGCAACAAGACACAAGCACTCTAGAAAGTTTTCTCAGAGTAAGAATAGTTGAACACAGTCGGAAAAGATAGGCCTGGGCTTTTACCTATACATAGAGGAATTGTATTTCAGAGAATTGATTATATAGGTGCTTGAAGACTTGAGAAGCCAGATAGGGGAATCTGAAGCTGTCCAGGTATGAGTAATAGTAAGAAGTACATATTGTATAAATGGAGGGATCTAGGTAGGTTGATGTCTTTGATGCCAGAGACAAAGGTTAATTGGCTAAACTAGTTTTTAACTGGAAGGAGTTGAAACCAATCAGAAAATTCTGTTTTAGAAAGACAGGAGAAATACCTTACCATTATCTTACCCTATGATATACAATATTCTCCATGTATTGATGAAGCACAGCTAAAAGCCAGTTGACGGGGGCTGTAACTTAAGTCTTTAGCATAATTTATCTGTATCTATAAAAAAAAATCAGTCTGCCAGATATGGTGGTGCATGCCTATAATCCCAGCAAAAGGGATGGTGAGGCAAGAGGCCTACTTTGAGTTCAGAACACACACACTGGGATCTGTGAATTATAGCCTATCTTTGCGTAGAGAAGTAAATTCTTAGTTAAGTATATTATCTGCTATTGTTATATTTGAATATAGGTTGAACTTTTTCATAGCCAGCAGTTAGAACAGTTTTAAAAGTATCAGTGCTTTGGAAAATATGAAGATAGTCTATGGTTTGTCTGAGGTGAGCATTTAATATACTTTGAGAGGTGCCATCATGAAGCAGAGACATTTTTTTGGTAGCTCACTAAAAGCAATTAAGATCCCAAATTTAATAAGATTGTGCTTTATCTCCAGTGGTCCAGCAGAGGGGGCCCTAACAGATGACTTCTGTCTCATTATGTGCTTGTATTCAGGGTTTTGAAATTGGAAAGTGGTAGTCCAGCATTTTTAATTATTTAAGTGATTCTTTTTAAAATTGTTAAAACTGATTAGAAAACTATATTTTGTTCAAAGGTGGGAGAAATGGCAAAGGAAATGAACATTTTTACCCCAAATGAATTAGAAAGCACATTCTGATGCTTTAGTCATATCAGAAGGGTTTGAATGGTCTTATTGTCAGATTGTGTTCATTCTAGTTTTTCCAATCTGGTTTCACTGTCTGTATTACAAGTATTTCTCTTGTTTTATTTAATTTTATTTATTTTAGGCTTAAGGAACAGGGTCTCATGTAGTCCAGGCCGGCCTTGAACTTGTGACAATCCTCCTGCCTCACCCTCCAAAGTGCTGGGATTATAGGTGCATACATGGCTTCTTGGTTTATTTTAATAGCTTCATGATATTTTCCTTATTATCTCTTTTCCTTCAAGTTTACTTTAAATAGCAAGGTCGGTTGATCTTTCTAAAGCACTATTCTAATCTTTATTAGCATTTTCTCCTAACTACCCCTCCATCCTAAGTTTATTATTGTTGTAGCTTTTGCAGTTCTCCCCTTTTACACATTGAAAGTCTTCTCTGCATCTCTCTATGCCCAAATGATAGCCGGTCTTAAAACAGTACAAAAGCTATTTCTTTTAAGATACCCTCTGATTTTTTTCAATGAAAGTAGTCTCTTCCTTCCTGACATTCTTAGCTTTTCACTTTTTAAACCTCATATTGAAAGTTGTTTACATACATGTCTTGTCACAGTATTAGGTGTATGAGTTCTATGAGTTAGGATCTGGATATCTAAACTGGTGTCCAGGAATCATATACACAAATAGACATCTAAGGTTTAAATATTTATGAAAGGGACAGATATAGGTTGAGTATCCCTAATCCAAAAATCCAAAATTCAAAGACCTTCAAAAATCTGAAACTTTTGCATGTCTATATTAATCCTACAAGTAGAAAATTCTTCATTTGAATTCACGTGAAACAAGCCAGCCAAATAGCTCAGCGGATTAAAGCACCTGCAAGCAGGTACAGGGGCCATGGGTTTGATCCCCAGGCCTGCTGTGCTGGTGCATGACTATAATCCCAGCACTTGGGAGGCTGTAAACAGGAGAATCACTATGAGTCTGATCTAGTAGTCAGACCCTGAACACCCTGTAGACCCTTCCTTAAAGTTAAAAAAATTCACACGAAACATTACAAACAAAATACAGGTATACTAAAATTACCATATATAGTATCATCAGAGTATGTGTTCAAGGTGTGTATGAAATGAAAATGAATTTGATATTACAGTTTAGGTCCTAAGCCAGAGATATCTCATACATATGCAAATATTACAAAATCTGAAATACAGAAAACTCTCTGACCACTCAGATATTACACACTCAACATGTAGTAAATATTTAGGCCCTATACACCAGCCAAAAAGCTTTATTTAGTATGGAAACACTCATTAGAGAACATATGAACAGTCAACATGTGTGATAAATGTGTTACAGTAAAATTTTATTTATAAAACCTGATAGGCTAGGGCCAGCCAAATAGCTCAGTGGATTAAAATGCCTGCTTAGGCAGACACAGCGGTTAGGATTCAATCCCTAGTGTGCCGTGCTGGCCCCACCCCAGTGGTGCACTGAGATGGCAATTGAGACTGGGCATGGTGGCATGCACCTGTAGTCCCAGCACTCGGGAAGCTGAAAACAGGAGAATCACTACAAGTCTGATCTATGTAATGAGACCCTGTAGACCCTGTACTAAATACATTAAAAAAAAACAGTATGGTCTCCAGGTCCATCCATTTAGCTAGAAATGTCTTGTGCATATCCTTTATGACTGAGTAGTACTCCACTTATAAAAACAGCTGCATCTTTTTTATCCATTTGTTGATGGATGTGGATTTGGGCTGTTCCCAAGATTTAGCTGTTACAAACTCTGCTGCTATAAACATGTGTGCATATATTGCTGTGGTATGATGCTTATAATTCTTTGGGAATGATACCAAGAAGGAATAGTTGGGTAAAATGGGACTTCTAATCCTAGTTGTTTTCTTTGAGGAGTCTCTACACTGATTTCCACAGTGGTTGCACCAGTTTACACTCTTACCAATAGTGGAGATGGGTTCCTTTTTACCTCTCAGCCCCACCAGCATTTGTTACTAGTTTTCTTAATAATTGCCATTCTTTTTGAAGTGAGAAGGAATCTCAGGATTGTTTTAATTTGCATCTCTTGAATGATCGATAATGTTGAACTTTTTTGTATACTTATCTACAGTTCATTTTAGATGCCCTTTTTTGGATTGGGTCTTTAAATCTGGAGGGTCTGGGGTTTTTTAGTTCTTTCAGTATTTTAGAAAATAGTTCTTCAAAGAACAACTGGCATTTTTTTCTACACTATGGGCTATCTCTTCACTCTTGCTGGTTTCTCTTGCTATGCAAAAGCTTTTTCATGAGATCCCAGTTGTTAGCTTTGTGATAGTTCTTGTGGCATCAGGGTTTTGTTCATAAAGTCTATACCTACAACACTGTCTTTAAGAGTTTTACCTATTTTGTTCTCTAACAGATGTAGTGTTTCTGTTTTAACATGTAGATCATTAATCTGTATTTATAGTTTGGTAAATGGTGAAAAATAATGGGTCTGTTTTTAGTCTCTGACATGTGAAAGGCCAGTTTTTCTAGCACCACTTATTAAAGAGACTCTTTCTTTCATTTAAGGTATTTGGTTCTTTAAGTAAAAAATAAGGTGGTTGGGTGTTTCTGGAGTTGTTTGTGCATCCTCTGAATTGTTTCATTGATCCTTGGGTCTTTTTTTTCTTTCTTTCTTTTTTTTTTTTAATCACAGTAGCTTTGTAGTATAATTTCAGGTCAGAAATTGTGATGCCCCTGGCCTTGTCTTTGTTGCCCAGAAATGGTTTTGCTATTCTAGATCTCTTCTAGTTCCAAATTAATTTTAGGGTTGTTTTCTCTAATTCTGTTAGATATGCTAATGAAATTTTGATTGGATTACATTAAATCTGTTTAACATCTGTTTTGGAAGTATGGCCATCTTACTATGTTGATCCTACCAAAGAATAAGGGCTGTCTTTCCATTTCATGGTATCTACTTTGATCTCCTTTTTCAGAGTGTTGCAGTTTTCAACATAGAGGTCTTTTGCTCACTTTGTTAGATTGATTCCTAGATTATTTTCTTTTTGAGTGTTGACTTTGTACCCAGCTACACTGTTGAATTTGGTTATTAAATCTAGAAGTCTTGGTGGAATTTTGGGGGTCTTCTCTGTGCAGTACTAAGTCATCAAATATCTTCCCTTCCTGTCCTTATTACTTTTATTCCTTTCTCATGTCTAAAGCTCTGGCTAATTAAGAATTTTAAAAGTGGACGTCCTTGTCTTGTCTGATTTTAGAGTAAAAGCTATCAGTTTTTGTCCATAGTAGGATGTTGGTTGTTGGGTTTTTTGTAGATTGTTTTTATCAGTTTGAAATAGACCATCTGTTTGAATTTTCTGCAAGGCATTTTTTTTTTTTTTTTTTGGTATTTTGTTTAGGATCTCACTGTGCAGCTTAAACTCCTAGTGATCCTCCTGTTTTCAGCCTCCCCAGCACTGGAATTACAGGCTTATGCCATCACACCCAGACTTGGTTATCATCTCAATGCACTCTCGGGCGGGGCCAATGAGGCATATGGTGCCAGAGATGGAACCCCCGCAAAACCCTGTGCTTAGTTCACTGAGCTATCTCGCTGGCCCTCTGCAAGGTTGTTGTCATGCATGGGAATTACACTTTGTCAAATGCTTTTTCTGCATCTGTTGATGATTTTTGTATATTCTTTTTATTAATTCATACATGTTGCACTCACTATCCTTGCATATCTGAGATGAATCCTATGTAGTCATAGTATATAATCTTGATTATTTGCTGCATTCTTTTGACAGTATCTCTTACAGAGAATTTTTAAATCTATGTTCATTAAAAAAATTGGCTTGTAATTCTCTTTTTAGGGTGGATCCTACTCCATTTTTGATATTAGGGTGATGCTTGCTTCCATGAATATTGGGAGTGTTGCTTCTCTTTGAATTTCTTGTGGAATTCATCTGTGAATCTGTCAGGGGCTTGGGCTTTTCTTTGATGGTAGGTTTTTAAATTACTTTAATTTCATTGGTCTGATAACTGGTTTATTTAGAATTTTTGTGTACTGATTCAACTTTAGTAATTCAAGTATACCTAGGAATCTGTTTCTTTGGTATTTTTCATCTTATTAAAATACAGGTTCTCAGCGTAGGGATTGATGATTTTTGGGAATTCTGTAGGATCTATTGTGATTTTACTCTTTGCATTCTGAATTGCATGGATTTGAGTCTCATTTTTTTGATAAGGTTGGCAAAGGGTTTGTCAATTTTAATCTGTCAAAGAACCAACTCTTTCATTCATTGATTCTTGTATTTTCTTAATCTCTGTTATTTTTAATTTTCACTCTGATCTTCATAATTTCCTTGTACAAGCTTTGGGCTTGACTTGCTGTTTTTCTAGAAGCTTATGGTTAAACACTAGGTTATTTGAGCTCACTCTTCTGATATGGGTATTCACTACTGTAAATTTCCCTCATAGAACTGCTTTCAGGGGCCAGGGAGATGGCTCAGTAGAATAAGC
>NDGM011173860.1:0-12900 GCA_002564305.1 Octomys mimax | reverse complement strand
CCTACCAATTTGATTTGAAGCTGTCTCATTGCTATTTGTTTCTCAATAAAATTATGGGGAAAATAAAAAGCATGCCGCTGTGTCCTCTTCCACATGATCTGCTGGCTCTGGCACTGGGTGACTTCCAGCTCTTCCCCAAAGGGACAATGACTGTGAACAGGAAATATTTTGAATTGATTCAGGACATTAAGGCAGCCAGGACAGCAAAACTAAAGACACTGAAGAAAGAGGGCTCCAGAGCTACTGCAGAAAGAGGCAAGGATGGTGGGATGAGTGTTTTTGAAGTGGAAGCAGATATTTTGAGGAATATTCACAGCGGTGTCTTTTAATGGTTAAACAGTCACTGCATGGATTGGGGTTTTTTTACTGCATATTTTGATAACATCATGTAAATGCCATGCAAGTTGGTCACACAGACAAGAGCAAGCAAAATGATACTTTCTTTAAAATACCTGTAGGTTAGAACTTTCCACTCTCTTCTAGGCCATAGTTAGCACTGGGTCTGTCCAGTATAATTTTAGCAATGTTACCTTTCTTTGATCTAAAAATACACTAAGAAAGAATAAAGAAGAATGAACTAAAATGAATATATTATTGAAAAGCAGGTTGGGAGGAGAAAAATGGAGACTTTAACATGTAGATTGCTTAAGTACTACTGAGAAAGCTAACATTCAGCACATTTGTATTAGAATTATAGTATTTTCCATTTGGAGAAGTAAGACAATTTAATTGCATAGTTACCATAAACTAAACTACATGGTAATTATGCCATAACTCCTCTAGAAGCCAGAGTCATCCCACTGAATGCAAGTGTGCTAAAATAGACTGGGAGTCTCCGAGGTCACACTCCAAGGGAAGATGCATAACCCACCCGAACTGAGCACAGGACAGTGACTTCTGAGGCCAACTTTTGAAAACTGGGATTTTTAAATCAAGATGAGACTTTCAAGAAATGCTCCCCGGCACAATATTTCCTTAACAAATGGCCGGGGAAGCTCAGTTATTTATTGCCAGGCAGCAAGAAAGTTGACAGTCATTTCCTGCCTGAAGAAAGGGACAGTCCTCAAAGAGAAATATTCACAGTCCAAATTCTAGGCGGCAGCCCTGGGTTGCTCCCATCTGCATACTGTGTAGGGAGCGTGAAAGGAAGCCCTGTCTCTGTGGAGCAGAAGCTCTGGGGAGACGGAGCAGTGCAGCACCCTCCCATGCAAGAAGTGATTTTCCCGGCAACTGAAGCCTCTCAGGCCACCAGTCTCCAGAAAGGAAGCAAACTGCCACCTTTTGTCACTGTACTTTCCTCACCCTGCAGTGCTGAGCTGCTCTGGAAAATCAGAGCTGGTGAGATGAGGGATGCTAGGTGCTTAGAAGCCAGAGGGAGAAAGGCTCCTGGGCTCAGCCATTGGGATCCTGGGTTCTGAGTACCTGGGGTTATTTTGAGTCCACTTCCCAACTGTTGGGCACAATTATCAGATTTGGGACTTGCAGGGCTCCTTCAGCTGAGTCATGGGTGCCCAGGAAGAGTAACTCACGGAGCCTCGTGCTGGCTGTCCCCTCCCCAGACATCCTCGGGCTCTGCAGCAGCCCCTGCTCTGCTATTCGTGACCAGGCCCAGCACCTTGGCCACAGCCCAGGGTCGAGACTGTGTCAGCCCTGGACAGGCAATTAGCTGCCAGGCCTTGGAGAATTTAATTTTACAGACATTGTTCTGCCAGGCTGATGCTAAGCCAGCTGCCAGGCATGGGAGGAAGACATGAAATTAGGGATGAGGCAAACCAGATGAGAGGAAGATTTCGAATGGCACAGGATTTGAACCTTATTTGCATTCAGCTCCACAGCAGAGAGGAGCATAGTTCGCGCAGAGATGGGTCTACTCCCCAGCTGCACAAGACATTACACCAGCAACCAACAGAAGGGGTTGTGGCCAATTGAAACACATCTGCACAACAAAGGAAAGAGCCCTCAGAGTGAAGAGACAACCTATAGAGTAGGGGACATTTTTGTCACCTATTCCTCAGACAGATGACTCGGATCTAGAGTATATGAAGAACTCAGAAAAAAAAAAAAAAAAGAAGAAGAAGTCTCTTCAAATCAATGCCACAATCCAAAAAGTGGATCAATGAAAGGAGCAGCTGCAGAGGGGTCTTGTTTCTCCTGCATGCAAATCCAAACAACAGAATCGCTACAGTGAGTGTGAATTCAGAATGGAGAATGTTTGCGGTTGTTGCAATCATTGAAAAGGCAACGTGGCCAGCAAAGATGAGGACACAGACTCATCTTTGTATGGTGAGTCCATTCAAAGCAATCACTGCATGGTGGCCCATCCACTACTGCTCGTCCTGCCACATTGCTCAGCCCTCAGTCCACATTATTGGGAGAGGGGACCACAAAACGCTCTGAACATTAATATTTTTTAAACTCATTACAGGGAAAGATACTGCCATGAGTGCCCTCCAGAATCTAGTTCCTTCAGTTACACACTCTCCTTTCATCATGCTTGGCAATTTCTGCAGCAGCTCTGGAGTCCTCTTTCTTAGGTGCCTTAGTTGTGTTGTCCTGGCTGTTTTGATGTCCTGCATGGATTCAAAAACGTTTCCTTTTCACAGTCATTTCTGACTTTGGAGAAGAGCTGGAAGTCACACAGTGCCAGATCTGGTAAATACGATGGATGAGAATCCGGAGTGATTTTTTTTTTCTTTTCTGTATTTTAGGGACAGACCTTCAGGGTGTTCAGGGTCTTACTACTAGATTGGACTTGTAGTGATCCACCTGCTTACAGCTTCCCAAGTGCTGGGATTACAGGTGTGCGCCATCACACCCAGTCTCAATTGCCATCTCAGCACGCCCCAGAGGAGGGGCCCCCAGGGCAGACCTGAGGATCGAACTCCCGGCCCTTGAGCCTGCTTGTAGATGCTTTAATCTGCTGAGCTATTTGGCTGGCCCTTAGAGTGATATTTTATGAGCCACCTTCCTGTTGGATGGACTCAGCAGCATGCTTTGGATCATACCTCATACAGATCCTCAGGAAGGAGGATGCTGCTTCAGAAAGTGGCCAGAACAATTAGAGAAATATTAAAACCTAAGGGAGGATTTTGAGGTAGACTCGTAGCCAAGTGTCTTTTCCTGTAAAAGGTATTTTCACTTTAACCATTCACCACACACTGTGATCCCACTTCCTATTCAGCTCCCATTTTGATAGGAGATGTGTCTAAAGAGAACAGGCTACACTTTTCAAGCAGCCCATGTCATTCGTCAGAACCATAGTCCTGTGTGCATCTAGAGCAAGCAGATAATCACAAGGCTTTCCTGATGTTGCTCTGGTGCTTGGACAGGCATCAGCTGGGCACCTCCTCCGGGACACATGTAGGAGCTGGACCCGAGCAGGGCACCCAGGTTTTGCCTGAAGCCATGGAAAGCAGGGTCTGGCAGCTCTGTCCCTGCCTCATGGGCCCGGCCGGCGCTGTCCTTCCCTGAACACCTATGCCTGGCCTCCATCACTCACATCCTCTCAAATAGTGAGGGACAGTGGAGGGGACATGGAGGGGGCCCCGGGTCAGGCCATCTTTGTAGAGGTGTGTTTGGAGCAATCCATCTCAATGTGTTGTTTGGTTCTTATGATCCTCTCCAGTGTCAAGGACTCTAAGAAGTTCACGGACCGCTGGGGCAATGATGACCCCAGTACCATTAGGAAGACATGGTAACAGGGACGGGCAGGGCTGGGCATGGAAGGGAATTCCCTGGTATCTGTCATTGTGCTCTCACCTTAACTGAGCATGGGGCAGGCGCAGAACCCCGCACACCGCCCCAGCGGACTCAGTGGGAAAATACTCGGCGTGGAACATGCAGTTGTCATGTGTAAAGACTGCCCTGGGTGTGACAATTGAAGCAAACCTTATTTTGGTGGTAGACTTTTGTTTATGATCAACCTAGAGTTCGCATGGGTTTTCATCTCTGTTGTTATCTTTCAGGTTTTGTAAGCAAGTGAACACATGACATGAAAATGTTGATGTCTATTCTAAGCATTCATTACATAGTTGAAATTTTATTTATTGATATCTTATTTTCCCACTGAGTGCACATTGTACAGTATAGCAGAAAGCTCCTAACAAAACAAGAAGACAAGGGAGGCAAAGGAGACGAAAGGTAGGCACCCATGCTCAGTGTACGCCAGGCATGTGCAGGGAGCACACAGTTATCAGGTGTGCAGACCAGCTTGGGCATGACAACTGAAGAAAAGACTATTTTTGTTGTAGAATTCTACTGGCACTTTCATTAGAGTTCACATAGAAATTTGTTTCTGTTATTTTTTATACTTTACACAAAAGCAATCAATATTGAACATTTTGATGCTTTTTTATACACAATGAATAAATACTAAAAATTCAATATTGGTTTGATATTTTTCCTGTTAAATGCTCATTGTCTGGTATAATAAAACTCATAAGATTAAAATCAATAATTTATCAATGGAAATATTCTAGAGCAGTGTGGGTATTACACACCCAGAGCAATGCACCTTCATGACAAAACTGGTGTTATGCCCCATAAAGAGGTTTGTGGCTCAGGTTTCAGTAGCCCCAGTCCCTGCATAGGCAGCTGGCTTCTAGGGGGAATGGCAGGGCAGAAGGGCCTGTCAGAGGAGAGCTGCTCCGGATGGAGCAGACAGAAAGCAGAGAGGGAAGGGAGGAGCCAGGAGGGAGATGAACCCTTCAGGCCAGCCGCTAGTGGCTGCCTCTTCCAGTCAGCTCCTACCAGCAAGTCAGCTAGGATCCAACCCCTTGACAGGTCCCACCTGTGGCCACCTGAGGTTTGGGGGTGCCCAAACAGAAACCCCAACAGTAACACCCAGTGGACAACTTTGCAAGGTCCTTCCCTTCTTGACACGCCATGTGAAGGAAGGTTTAGGTTCTACCAGACAACACTTGCAGGGAAGCCCAAGTCTTCTGGCGTTGCCTCTTGTGATTTTTTTGCTCTTAAGGACATTGGGGCCTGAGTCCCCAAAGCACCATTCAGAGTGCAGAGGGCCAGCCTGGCCCTGCTCATAGAAGGCTGGGTCCTGGGAAGCGAGCCGGCCGAGCTCCAGGCCAGGAGAGAGGGTGCTGAGGGCAAATCGTGGCTGCATCTTCAATAGGCACTGTGGACCTTCGGGATGGACAGGCGCTGCAGTGCCCTTTCCCCGGGACAGCGCCACCAGCAGGCTACTCTGGAGCATCAGGCATCCTGGCAGGAGGCCAAGGTCCCCTTGGCGCTGCGCTTCCCCTGAGACAGCGCTCTTGCCTCTGTAGTGCTTGGTAACCGGAGCACCTAATTATTCCACTAAGAGGTCAAAGGCACGCCGGCAACCCCAATGCACGGACAAGAAAGTCAGGCGAAGCCATTAATTTGCATGGGGAACTTTATTTATTCTGCTAGAGATAGGGAAAAAAGACTTCCAAAGTTCAGTGCAGTCGGCGTCCAAGATGACCTCGAAAATAAAGAGCAATGTTTTTAAAAGAGATGACAAAAGGCAAACCAGGAAAGGGCTCAGGGTTTGTCTCTTTCTAATTCTGGAACTGTCCATAGATAGATGCGAGAGATCAAGGATAGAAGACAGTTTTCATCTTTCTATCGTGGTTTGACTTCTCAAGAAGGTTTCTTAAAGGAGGCTTTTTTGTTCAGGTTGGATTTGGGGGCGCTGGGGCTCAATTTGGGGGTTGTGTCACTACTGGAATAGTCGAGTAGCCTTCTCAGCTTCGCTAGGTAACCAGGTTCACAGATGACCTCGCCGTCCCGCCGCGCCATAGCTGGCCGCGTTGCCAGGTTTCTTGCCTCTGGCTGCACAGCCAATACTGGGTTTCTAGAGAGCCGCCGCCTGTACTGGGGACGCGCGGGTCCAACCATCCTGGTCCCACTGTGCAGGGCACTAGCCTTGGGACCTGGCCGGGCTCCTTGTCTACACCCTCTGCTGCATAGGGAGGGAGGGGACAGCGTGGCTCGGGTTCCCACCCCCGCACTTGCCTCTGTATGAGGCCCACACCAGCGTGGCAGCGCGTGTGGATCTCCCTGCCTGCTTTGGTGACTGCAAGGACCCCTAAACTGCAATCCTCAAAAAAAAAAAAAAAACAAGCTCCCCAAGCTGCCAGGGGCTGGGGGCCACAACAGGAGGCCAACTAGGAGCAAGAGCCGGAATTACTGCTCTGTGGTCATTTCCATCCCCAGTAACAAAGGTGAGAAAGTTGTTTTGTGCAACGCAGGGGTGCTTGGCCGGCCGGTGCGGCCTGGGTGCTTTGCTGAGTCATCGCCACGCTGCACCAAGCACTTGCCCTGCATGGTGCTGCCGCTGCTCAGAACGGCTGCTCCCTGCTTGGCACTGCGCAGGGCGGGCCGCCGGCGCCCTCTGCTGGTCGCGAGGGTTGACGACCGCGCCCTGAAGCTCCAGCGCGGTCCTGCAGACCCAGGCCTGAGTCCTGGGTGTCCCCTGAGGCGCCCAGTGGCCGCAACGCGCCTGGGGTCTTCCAGCAGGAGGGTAGCCCTCATGGGGAGAGTGAACTGTCGGATCCACAAGGCGTGGCAGGACCCTAGGAATGCCCTTGAAAGTGAAGCCAGGCACTTCTGTAATCCCAGCACTCGGGAGGCTGATGAAGTAAGGTCGCTGGGAGTCTGAGGCCAGCCGGGGCTGCACAGTGAGATACTGCCCCCCAAAAAAGTTAAAATGGCAATCGTAGACAATGAACAACTTAACACTACAAAGATATGACACAGGAAGAGCAGTGACCGCGAGAGCGAGCAGCCAGGTCTGCGTGCGGAGCTCACACCCGGCACACGGGCACGTCCCCGCACCCCAGGGGCCTCGGAAGGGGGAGGCAAGGGAGGAACCAGGTGCGACCTTGGTCGGGCGGCGGGCTGCGCTGCCGTGCTAGACAGGAGCCGGAGCTTGCCCTGTTTCCCGCGGAAAGTGGGGCTCAGGACCCAGAGTCCCCAGGAGGTCGCTCTGCAGTGCTGCACATACGTGTGCTACGCGAAACGGGTTCATAAAACACAGACTATAGAGCAGAGCTGAAATAAAAACAAGGCGAAAGTGTCGAGCTATCTCTCTATTTCTTCATAGAAGCCCATATTTTAGACTCTAAATTTCAAGCCCCTGATAGAATGATTTATTTGTTTATTTATTCATTTTTTAAATTTTTATTATTATTATTTTTTTGAAGGCAGACTGAAGGATGTTGTTGTTTGTATCCAGGGGGAGGAGGCAGTGAAGGACTGGGAGTTGCTGGTCCTCGTGTCTCATCCCACTGTCCTTTACTGTGCTGTCCTGGCTGCCTGGTTGTGTGAATGCATTCAAAGCATTTTCCTTTCATGGTCATTTTTATTTTGGAGAAAAGCGGAAAGGCACATGGGTCCAGACGAGGAATATGGTGGATGAGGACGCAGCGTGACTTTCCCAAGCTGCCTTTCCCTCGATGGCGCCTGGTGGCACCACTCCCTGTACTTCCCATCACACCTCATAAGGCTCAGAAAAGAAAATTCCAGAGCTGCTACAGCAAGTGGTGTGGACGATGGGATGAATTCAAGGGGAGAGGGGCTTTGAGGTAGCTTCGTGGTGATGTGTCCCTTTCTGCAGTAACTTTAAAAATTTAATCATAACCATATGTTTTTGTTACACTATGCATTATTACACTTTAAATATTTTTAAATTCTTCAAGAGTATTGAAAAAAAGAGTATTGAAATTCCTCAAGAGTAGATGTCTTTATGTATAATTATTCACAAATATTGATTTCAAATATTTATTTGAACGCAGGTATTGTTTCATCAAATGTAGTCTGACAGTGCCCTATCCTTCACTCAAACCTGCTCTGTACACCCCTTCTGTGGCCCTCACTTCTCACCAGAGCAAGACAGATAGAGCCCTCACTCACTGGGCACAGAGACTGATGGCAAGAAGCAGCCCAGAGTGGCCATAGCATCACAGAGGACACAAAGGAGGGAGAGGAGTCCCAGGAAAGGATGGTCTCTCAAGAGGACGTGCGTGCAGGCACCAAGGGTCTGAGCCACCAAGGCCGCATTATGAGGGGCAAGTCTGCCCTGGGACACTCAAAGTTTCTAGGAAAGGGGACAGAGATGGGGGATCACAGTTGGCAGCTCTCTTCACCTCTCCGTAATCAATATCAACCTACATCTCTTGATACACCTTTTAAACATCTATCTGTACACTTTTTATATCTATCTCTATCTACCCCTACACGTAGGTGTCTCTACATATGCATCTCTGTATTTTCTTCTCTCTCTCACATACAGATGCTCCCTTCTGACAGTCACTGTCTTAGAGGATTGTATTCTACCCAGAGTGCTGGAACCACACCTGCCTGTAAGTAGGTACAAGGCTATAGTTCAAAGCAGAATGATGGTCCCTGAAAAGAAGAGCAGAAGCCCAGAGGACCCAAAGAAGGGCAAATGCACTCAGCAAGGACTCTGGGCGCCTTAGTGAAGCAGAGTGCACTGGACACAGATCAACGCACATGGGACAGTGGGAAGCCAGGTGGCCTCAGGCATGGGACCCAGAGCAAGGTGGCAAAGACTGAGGTGACTCTTCAGCTCCCCCTGGGCTCCCTCTCAGCCTGGACTCAAGAACCATGACAAGGCAGACATGCACAAGCGACAGTTCCCTGGCTGCACTGGCCATCCCAAGACTGTGGTACATTTCTGTTTCATTTGGTAAGTGACAAACTAGAACCTAGAGAATCCTCAGAAAGATGGAAATTTCCTGCAGAAGAACAAGAAACTCATTGTCTTTATATAGAAAGTTAAAACATACAGTGCTGCTATTTTGTGTTTTAAAGTCAAATTCCATCACCACTCTTAACTGAACAATTATGAAACTTGATATTTCACCCGCAGTCAGTGGCACAGCTTAGTAAATCAGTGTGTGGTTGTCTGTACTGATTTACAGTGACTGGGACTGGGAAGATGACAAAAGGCACAAAGGCACATGCTGCCCACCTCTTCTGTGGCAGCTCCAGAAACGCAGGCAGCTCCAACGCCAGTTTTGTCGAGGGCCCTGGGGAGATGTTTGTTGTGAGCACAGTGATCCAATTAGAAATGCGGCAGCAATCTTCCAGATGAGTATGAGGAGTCTGAGACATTTCGAAGAAAGCAGGAAAATTTAGAAACCATCTGGAAATCTTAAATAGACTACAATAATTATTCAGCTGTTTAGAAACAAGTCCTCAACAAGAAAACTAGAAGCTGGTCTCTCATTTTCTGCTAAAATAATTGCTTGTTTGCAAATCTTACAGTGTGAGGTTTTGCAGCACCACTAAGTACTTACGCCCCTCTCTGTGCAGACAGATTCCATAAGTGAAGCCATGCGGTAAGCACTTGGGGCCTGGCGCCCTGGCCCCTAACATGCTATTCCCCACAAAGTGCTGCCAGAGCCTGTTTGAAAGCCCTGCCCACTGCCCTGTTGCTCACCCTCAAACCTGCTCAGAATCCTCCCCGTCACACCACCCCACTATCCTTGTCACTTTCTGCAGCAGCTCTGGAGTCCTCTTTCCTGAGGGTCTTAGTTGTGCTGTCCCAGCTGCTTGATGTCCTGAGTGGATTTCAAACATTTCCCTGTCGTGGTCATTATGACTTTGAGGGGAAGTCAGAAGTCCCACGAAGAATAAGGAGAACACAGACCCACAGTAACGCTCTTACGGTCCTGCCATACTCACGGTCCTTAGCTAGCACTCTACTGCAGCATTCACATTTGGTGTTGTACCTTATAAAGACACTCAGGAAAGAGGAGCCAGCTTCACCTGTGGCCACAGCACCCCAAATCCGGGCCCTCTGTATCCAGTTGCAGCCCCCGTGGCCTCAGCTCTGCCCTGCATGGTCCCTGCAGACTCACTGTCCACCTCAAGTCCTGCCCACCCCAGACCCTGGTCCAGGTAAGGACAGAACAGCCCTCCCTGTTTATAGCACACCTTCATTACCAAGGTGTCCCCAGTATCCCAATAGAAGCCCAAAATGTAGGACTTGATCAAATCTTCTACAGACCACTTTCTTTTCCATGCTACTTCCTGGGGACAAAGTTTAACATAAATAAAACACAGCATGACTTCATAACAGTAAGTAGATCTCACAATGTACTGTGATGAACATGAATGCCATGCCCGTGAAGAGCAGGTCTAGCAACTGAGACCACCACCAAGCAGTGGCTCTCAGCAGGTAAGCTTGTGCTGCCCAGTTTCCTGGACAAAAGGACAGTGAGTATCCCGAGAAGGACAGCATTAGACAGGGTGAGATTTTAAACTCCAACCCAGAAGTGCAAAAGATTGAAAACCCATGGTTTGTTTCTGAGATTTTCCATTGGATATTTTGGGGCCCTGGTAACTGAAACCACAGATGAGAAAGCCACCACTCTATTCCTGGCATTTCGATTACCATGTGGCCGGATCCTTCTGTTCTCTCAGAATGCTCCAGAAGTCCCCAGGCTCCTCTGGATGGAACTTGGCTTCCATGACCCGCCGCACCCCTGGAGCCATGACTCTCAGTGGCCCCAGCTCCCTCTCCCTTCTTCTTGTCCAGCAAGGCTTCCCTGTCTTCCTGTCTTCATTTCTCACCAAGAACCCAACAGTGTGTGGAAGGAGCAGTGTGGTGGGCTGGGCCCTCCCGAATCCCTTCTCCTTGGGCCTGGGTCATCACTGGGTGGGTGTCTGTGTCCTGAACGCCATGCCAGTCAGCAAGCCTGATAGCCTCAGTTTACCTGGATCACCTCTTTGAACAGCTCATCTCCAAGCACTGTAACATTCTGGAGGATTGGAGGTTGGACCCCAGTATCTGTATTAGAGACCAGTAGGAGAGGCCCAAGACAATGGCAGGGTTCAATGAAACTCAGGGCCATTGTCATCCTAGGGGCAGTATGGTTGGGGATACCAGGGCCACAGACTGAATGTAATTCAGCCTCCTGGGAGGTCCATGTCACCTTACTGTGTGTAATGTCCACAAAGTAATTTCAGGGTTCTTCCTCAGTTGCCAAGTCTTCCCCAGACTTTGAAAGGAAAAGGGGAGATTCATCCCAGAAGCCTCATCGAAGTGCGTGGCCAAGCAAGGGGCAGGCAAGGCAAAAGGTCCCCAGAGCCCTGCAAGTAAAGGAAGGAGGCCTGTAGGCGTGGTGAGTGAGGCACAGAGATGCTTCCACTGGGCCAGAGTGCAGGTCTTTAGTCAAGCTCCAGGGCACAGGTTAATATTTGATCTCAACACACCTTCCTCCATTTTCTGCAGAGCCCACCTGAAAGCAAACTTGGTTATGGAAGCAAAGCCCACCATGCCTGGCTGAGAGGGCCATGCGTCCTTCAGAAGGACATCTCCAGCTGCGAGTTCTTAAATAAAAATTAGAGCTGGGTGTGGTGGCACACATCCGTAATGCCAGTACTCCATAAGGCTACAGAAGGAGGATTGCAAATTCAAGCCCAGCTCGGTCAATTTAGCAAGAACTTGTCTCAAAATATTAAAAATAAAAAGGACTGGGGATGTTACACAGTGTGAAGATCTTAGGTTCTATCCCCAGCACACACATGTACACTGCACCCACACACCACATACACCACACACAATACACACAAAAAAAATACACAACACGCACACATTAGTCTAAGAATGAATGCATGATACTTTCATAAAAATTTAAAATTTAATTGACAAATACAAATAATCTGAAAAAATGGTTACTTATATGACATTCTTGGTATAAATTAGCATAATATAGTAGAACATATTATTAGTAAACATGGCAATTATACCTCAATGAACCTGCAGTTTCAATACAATATTAATCAACATTTTAGGTAGAATTTTTTATGAATTCAACATAATTCATCTAAAATGATATAGAAGAAATTAAGAGCCCAAATACCTAAGGTGGTTCTGGAAATGGAAAGTAAAGTAGGACTCAGTGTGGGCCAGCCCAGAGAAAGCAGTTTTAACAACAACAATATGGTTGTGCACAGACTGGAACAACAGAGTTCTTAAATAAAAATTAGAACTCAGGCCACCTGAGGAGCAGGACTCTGTGTGTGAGAAAAGAAAAGAAACTAGGGCTGGCCTGCTAGCTCAGCAGACTAAAGTGCCTGCTTAGGCAGAGCACAGCAGCCAGGGTTCAATCCAGTGCACCTGTGGGGCGCACTGAGACATTGATTGAGAATGGGCGTGGTGGCGCGCGCCTGTAATCCCAGCGCTTGGGAAGCTGAAAACAGGAGAATCACTACGAGTCGGATCTACGTAGTGAGACCCTGAACACCTTGTAGACCCTGTCCTAAATACAGAGAGAGAGAGACAGAGAGACAGAGAGAGACAGAGAGAGACAGAGACAGAGACAGAGACAGAGAGACAGAGAGACAGGGAGAGAGAACTGTTCTGATGACAGCAATGGGTGACATCACTAGTGAGGAAAAGAAAGAGCTATGCCCATCTGACTCCACTTAGAAACTTCAGCTCCAGACAACTTAAGGCCTACACATGAAATTAATTGCAAAGATGCAAAGAGATAATCCTTATAAGATGAAATCAGCACAGGACTTCATAGCTAACGACTAGAAAGAACAAACCACGGTGTCATTTACTACTGGGTCTATTTGACAAAAGCAAAATGTAAACTTTGTAAGAAATGCTTCCAGGGGCCGGGGAGAAGGCTCAGTGGAATATGCGCTTCCCTGGCAAGCTCAAGGGCCTGAGTTCAATCCCTGGTTCCGCAAAAAAAAAAAAGAAATGTTTCCAAGTTAGCAGAGGCAGGAGAGGCTAAGATACTCACCACACCAAAACTCAACAGCATTCAGTATCTAGAATGTGGAAGCATTCTCGTGAAGTAACAAAAAAGAAAACCCGGGGCCGGGGAGATGGCTCAGTGGAATAAGCGCTTCCCTGGCAAGCGCAAGGGCCTGAGT
>NDGM011173858.1:0-17927 GCA_002564305.1 Octomys mimax | reverse complement strand
TATCTATCTATCTATCTATCTATCATCTATCTATCTATCTATCTATCTATCTATCTATCTCTCTATCTATCTATCATCTATGTATATCCTATGGAGAACCATAATATGCTAAGGGAATTTCTGAAATGTGTAAGTCAGGAACTGTTCCCAGATAAAATCTAGGATGCTCCATTAAACTGGAATTGCAAGGAAAAGCCACAAAGCATTTCTTCTCAATGTTTGGGATATACTTCTACTAAAGTTACTTATTATTTATTTGAAATCCAGATGTAGCTGGGAGTCTTGTGCTTTCATTTGTGAATCTGGACTCCTACATCTCAGGGTTTCTGTTTTCCTACCCTCTAACAGAGTTCCATGCCATGGCCATCACTATTGGCGAGGGAGGCTGAAAAATATAGTCCTTTATCTGGGAACAAATTCAGCCAGGAACATAGGTGTTTCAGTAATAAAGGAGGAGGAGATGATGAACACTGGACACTGGGCAGAGGACACTCATAAGGCTCAGGCTACCTTTTCACCACATGTGAGACAGTATTATGGTGTAGATCTAAAATGTCTCCTTGAAGTCTTATGTATTCAAAGATGGGGCTTTGGGAAGGTGATCAGATCCTGAGAACCCAATACTTGGTGAGTTAATAATGTTCAGGAGTTCATGGCTGAATGCCTTGAAGCTGGGTCTAGCAGGAGGTGTGGGACTGGAGTATCATTGCCTTGCAGGGTGTGTTCTTGGCCCCAGCTCCTGCCCTCTCTTTCTGTGTCCTGGCTGCTGTGCAGTGAGGAGCTTTCATCCACCACATGCTTTCACCGTGCTGTCTCTGCCTTGGAGCCAGCTGACTTTGAGCTGAATCCCAAGACCATGAGCCAAATTAGACCTCTGCTTCTTTAAGTTGTGGGTATTGGGTGTTGTGTCTCAGTGGTGAGAATGCTTACATAACCAAGGACATAGGGCTGCATCAATAAGTTATTAATAGTTATCACATGATGGTTTCTTGCCTTGGGTCATGGAGTGTGCTAGGACCTTTCCCATTAAATCTCCACACAAAAAGAACATCGCTGCCTTTGCTTGGCAGCCGGAAAGCCTTGCTCCCAAGCTCAGTCTAAGGAGGGTTAGGAGTTGTCCAAAGTTGCACAGCCAGTACATCAAAGAGCCAGGGCTAGACTCTGTATCACTTTTATTTCAAAGCTGATACTTTTGGCATTTTTCCCCCAACAAGTCTCACAATAATTATGACATCTGTAATGAGCACATGATGTTTACTGTGTCCTTGGCACTGAGATGAGATACTATTATTTCATTTACTCATACATATGTAATATCTATTACTATATCCATTTGAAAGATGAGGAACCAAGGAAGAGAAAGAAAAGTAGTCAAAGGCTGTTCAGCTATAGTTGAGAAAGCCTTGGCATTAATCCTGTCTTAATGTCTAGACCAGGGCTTGCCAATATGGCTGCACATTAGAATTACATGGGGACTTTTTTGTTTTTAACCACTGACCTACACACCCTCAGCTCACTTAGGGAGAGTTTCAACCTCTCAATAGACAGTTTACACTCAAGATAAATTAAGTCAGTATCTGAGTGGAGCCAGGTTGCAGTAGTGTCAAAATATCCCCACTGATTCCACAGCTTGGCATCAGTTCCTAGACCATGTTGTCATTTGAAGATAAGTGAATGAAGAACAAGTGACCAATAAACACCCAAAAATATGTTTGTTGCTGCTGGCCATCAGAGAAATGCTAATTAAAACAATACTGAGATACCATTTTTACTATAAAAAGAAATGCTAGCTTCAAGGAAACAAATAATAACAAATGCTGGTGAGGCTGTGGGGAAAAGGGAAGTCTTCTACATTGCTCCTATCATACAACCACTATAGAAATCAGTATGGAGACGTCTCAGAAAACTGAAAATAGAAACTCCATTTGACCCAGCTATTCCCCTTCTAGATACCTTCCTGAAAGAGTTAAAGCCATAATATTACAGCGATACATGCACACCCATGTGTATAGCAGCAGAATTTATTATAACTAATTTTAGAAACAGCCTATATACTCATCAATAGGTGAATGGAAGGCCAGCGAGATAGCTCAGTGGTCTAAAGCACCTGCTTAGGCAAGCTTAGGCAAGTGTGCACGGACTGAAGTCTGATCCTCAGCACCATGTGCCATGCTAGCCCAGTGTCCAGGGTGGGGTGCCTCAAACAAAAGAGCCAGCCACAAACAAAAAACAGATGAATGGATAAAGAAAATGTTGTATTTATACACAATGGAGTAACATGCCATAAAGAAGGATGAATGTGAGGATTCATAGGTAAATGAATGTAACTTGAGAGCTTAATATTAAGTAAATAATTCAGATGTACAAACTTAAATATCACATGGTTTCTTTTATGTAAAAACTAATATATATATATGGAGGGGGAGGAAGAGAGAGAGAGAGAGAGAAAGCGAAGTACATGATAGATAGGAAATAGGGAGATATTTTTCAAACAGATGTGTTGACAAGAGATAGAAGGAATAGGATGGGAAGGGAGGGAAAGGTCATAGATAGAAAAAAATAATTGAAGAAAAAAATGAAACTAAAGCTTTTGCATATGGGAAGAGAACCAAGAGTTGGAAGGAGTAAGAAGGGATGGCTGATGGGGGATGAAGAAGAAAAAGACCTAAGATGTGTCATGTACACACAGCCACCCTCCATAATAGATGTCACTAGTATGCACTGCAAATGGGCAGTAATAAAAGATAAGTGAGTGAGGCCAGTCACTGGACTGGGGTGTGCAGGAAGAACCCCCAGTGTCCCCCCAAGATACCAGGGCAGAGTATCCCAAGAGGCAGCCATCCCAAGCTGAGCAGATGGGGTTCCTTGTCCTGTAGAACACATTTCCCTTTTAATTATAAGTTCTCATCGCTACCTCATAATTCAGACGGGGGCAAGCTAAAACATTATAGAAGAAAGGATTACAGGAACATGATTTATTATTATTGTTATTTTGCCATCATGCAATCATTAGATCATCCTGAAGCAGTTGTGCTCACTTTAATAAGCTCATGACTACTGTAAGAGAGCCTCCTCAGTGACTCACAGTGAAATATTATAGTTGATGTTACCTGCTAGACAAAAAAAAAAAAAAAGGTAACACATCCACTTTCATTGTAATCAACCCTGCAGGAAAATGCTTCAGCCTTGAGCTGGATAGTCCTGCTGAACATTCAGCCTGGAATCGCAGACTCATAATTTACAGGAAGTCCAGCAGGAGAAACCATAAATGACTCTCCATTTCTATCAGCATGTGAGCAGAGAAATTTGAAGAATAGCGCCTGTCTTGATTTTGTGGTGTAGCAAGGCCAGGCCATCAATTACAGCCAATAAAAGGAGGCAGACAGCTCGAGTTGTGGAAGTCACAGTGCAGTTGGCACCAACTGTGATATTTCAGGGCACCGAGCTGCTTCTGAGTGAGGGTGAGAGGTTATGAGCTGGATGATTGGAAGCATAAAAGTAATGGAGTGTTTGCAAAAAGTGCATGATGTCCACGCTCAGGCAAGGTTGGGGACCTAGGAGTGACATGGCCCATCACAGCCCAGCCCAGTCTTATACCTTTGTTTGTTTTTTGCTATATTTGTGGAATTTTCTTTGCAAGATTAAGGATGGCAGTGAAAGTAAGGGGGTTCAGTCCCCAGTGTCTAAACTGGACCCAAAATTCAGAAAGCAGCCTGATGGTAGGGTTATACACCACTCTATTTTTCTGGAAGCACCACAAACTGAGGTGCTCTTTTTCCAATTGTTTCCAAGATGAGTAGACTCCTCCCTTACAAAGTCTCATTGGCTTGTACCTGACCAATGAACTATAACCATATATAAAGTCAGCCAATGAGAAATGGGTATAGTTATATGCCTCATTTACATAAAGCTGGCCAATCAAGATAGAGCAAACTTGCACCTTTCATTTGCATAAACAGATTGGAGTGGGGGAACCTGGGGAAGAACTTCCTCTAGAGAACCCCCATCCTCTCTGTCTTCTCCCAGTGCACTTCATTTTGTAGGAAAACTGCTCTCTCCCCATTCTGAAAACTGCTTTTTTTTCCTTTTAAATAAAGCCTCTTTTTTTCATTAAAAATTATTTTTGGTGCATTTTATTGGTTTTAAATAAATTTTATTTCAGTATGAGTTATAATTGATCTACTTTATTATTACTTGTGACTCTCTTACTGTGCCTAATTCATAAATTAAATTTTATCATCAGTATGGGTTCATAGGAAAAAATTAGTATGCATAGGGTTTGCACTGTCTGCAGTTCTAGGCAACCCCTGGGAGTCCTGGAGCATGTCCTCTGTGCAAAGGGGGGATGACTGTATCTGCTTTTAGCAATTTTAAACAACACCCATTTATGAGCTCTCAGTTCTGCAGGCTGGGAGTTTGGGGATCTCAGTCCCCAATTCATTTCAAAAGCTGAAAGCAGCTTGTTATCTAGACCGGCTTCACCGGGAGGTGTGACTGAGGAACAATATCATTTCAAAGCTCTTTCAGGTGATTGGCAGTTATGAAACTGAGTCTGGCTGGGCCTGGTGGCTCATGCCTGTCTGTGAGTTCAAGGACAGCTTGGGATGCAGAAGTGAGTTTAAGGCCAGCCTGCACTATATGGTGAAATCCTGNAAAAAAAAAAAAAAAAAAAAAAAAAAAAAGCAAAAGACTGAGTTTGGTTTCCTTGGTGGTTGGCTGCTCATGGCTACCTTGCCTTATGACCTTCTCTGAGCTCCAAGATAGGAATGGAGAATGTTCCTTAGGATTCAAATCTCTCTAGCTAAGAATCCTCTCTCCTTTAAGGGTTCACTGGATTAACTCAGGCCTACAGAGGTTAGTTCCCTGTCTTGAGGCCAACTGACTCAGGACCTTGATTACACTGTCATAAATCCCTCAAAGGCAGCGTGCATCCACATTCATATTTAATCACCTGAGAGAAAGTCTGGGGGTGCACTCTTGGGGTCATCTTAGGCAAAGTTCTGAACATACTAGTGAGCTGGGCATTGTGTCCACCAGTAGCTCAATCACTTCTGATGCATGAAGATCCTCAAGGCTTCTCCTCTACCATCTTTGGTATTCTGGGTGCTCGGTTTCCAAGGTTATTCCTAGAATTGGCAGTAAAGTCTTCATTCAGTGTGTCTGTGCTTTACAGATGGCTTATGGAAATGCTAACATCAATTTATTAAGGAGACCTATGGCTGAGCTTTGCAATTCACCTTGGAGCAATCAGTGAGGGTGATGGGCAGTTACTTTTGGAGGAGGGGAGACACGAGAACATTGTGATGAAAGTAGTTCCATTATACTCTCCACCTAAGTATTGTTCATCATGCAGTGAGACAGTGGGCAAACACGTGTAGGAGGGGACGTTCAAAGATACATGTTTACAAAGGGAAACACCTAATGAGTTCTTTTTCTAATTAGACATGCAGAGACCTAAGAGGCAGAGGGCAGACTGCTGAGTGTAGGAATGTGGTGTAAGTGACATGAAAGATCACGTGACAAGAGTTTTGTGGGGAAACAGGATAAAAACAAGATTTACAAACTGAGAGTGGTGAGGTGAATAGAGAGGAGGAAGTAAGGACTGAAGATAAGGATTATGTCTAAGGACATAATCCTGCCAGTGCATGCAGAATGTCGGAGCAGATCGAAGAGTGTGGGTCTGAGCGTTTCCATGCGTCCTGAGTCACTCACTTATTAAGATCTAGAGGACACCAACGTGTGTCCTCCCCTCCAAGAGCTCAGTCTGTGGGAGCGACCGGGACAAGGGCCAATGGCCCCAATGTCTGTGATGCATGCAGGAGAGAAACTCACAGGGGAGGTGCACAGCAAAGCTGCACGGATGCTCGTGTGTTGGAAGCTTTGTGTCCGAGGTAATGGTTTTGGGAGGCGGGGCCTGATGAGGAGTGCTTACGTCATGAGGGCTCCACCCTCACGAAGGCGTCAGTGCTGAGGAGAAAAGGGCTGGTCATTCGCTTTTCTCTTGCCTTCTCTTAGCCTCTGCCTTCCACTATGGGATGATGCATTAAGCAAGCCCTTTCCAGATCTGGCATCATGCTTTTGGACTTACCGGCCTCTGACACAGTGAGCCAATAAATTCTGTCTTCCACAAACTACCCAGTCTCAAGGCTTCTGGGATAGCAGCACAAATGGCTGAAGATGGCCACCTTCAGCAAACATGTATATCATAAATGAAAAACACTCGTGCAAGTGGCAGGCTCACAGGAAGGACTATCGTCAGCATCTCCTGCAGCGTCCCTTCCCCTTCTTCCACATACTTACTTAGAATTTTGCGTCTAAAAGTGGTTGTAGAGGTGATCAAGTCAGACTTCATTTTCAGTGTGGAAAATAAGAATTACCAGGCAGTTTGTTAGGGATGAGAGTGGTTAGCCCTCCTGTTTCCCATCCAGAGCACTTCGGCAATGGTTCTCAAATGCAAGCATGCATCACAAGTAACAGGAAAGCTTGATAAACCAAAGTCAGGTTATTCCATTGGTCTAGGCAGCGCCCAAGAATCTGCATTTCTAATGAAGTTGAGGTGATGCTGGTGCTATGGACACTTTGAGACTCCTGCTTTATAGCATAGGTTTTTCACCTATGGAACACTCTTTTAAGGGGTTAGTCAAACATCAGATGATTGGTAATTTTACAATGGACATTTGGTCATTGAGGAAACTCTAGTGAAGAATGGCTAGCCAGAAGAAAGGGCCAGTAATTTTCCACCAGGATTATGAGTGGCAAGGATTCCAGGAAGACTGTAATCAGGGGGAAGCCATTTGCCTGTGTGTGGCCTTTTGTATCCCCATGTTGGTGACAGAACAGAGGATAAAGGCAGTCAGCATTACCCAGAGTGACTTGGAAGAGATTGATACTCAGAGCTCCTGGAACAGCAAATGTAGGTTTTCAAATGCAATTAAGATGATAAAGAACACCAAGAAGCGGTGCTTAGCATTCAAAGTTGTAGTGACAGCTCCCAGGATACAGGGATGGGGCTCACAATTCTGCCAGGCTCATCAGAGGGGAGAAGAATGGTGGTTGCAAAGATTATTTTCAAAATATGGACATTTTTTGTCTCCCTCACTGGAAGGAGAAAGCTCCAGCAGTTATCAATAACAAAGTTGATGAGAATTTCAATGGGTGGAAAAAATTGTGATTAGATTTAAAATCAGATTCTGTTTGGCTTGGCTAAGAATTGTTGGAGGGAAGAAAATGACTCTAAGGAAGTACTCAGAGTGATCCATAAGTTTTATGTGAAATCTGAAAGCAACCCAGCCAGCCCTGCCATGTGGGAGAAAAATCATGACTGGTGCTGCTTCACCCCTGCCTTCCAGCCTCCTGCTATTCAAAAACCCCCACCTCTCTGGAGGACTAGGGCTAGGCAGAAGCTCTAAGGCACCATGCAAATTCTCATCTCCTCAGCAAAGTGTTGCATAGCACATCAATTAAATTACTACCAAATAACCACAGAGTGATTTAACACATCTACTTAGGCCTTCATCTAACTCTAATAAGTGACCCTGTAATGGTACAAGGGAAGCAGAGAGTGGGGGAGGTGACACCAGACAGGTATATCTGACTGTTCATTCAATGTGTCTGACTGGATGGATAACAAGCCTCTCACTTTACATGGACAAGTCTGAACTTTGCTTTCGTCCACTCTCCACATCCCAGCATGCATCTCTACCTCTGTTTTCCATTGTAGAAAAGATTAATACTTTTCATCTTTGATTCCTCTTAGTCCATCCGTCATGAAATCCTTTTTAGGTCTACCTTCCATAGTTAAACCCAATACATCCTTAATTCAACTATCTCTTATCTCGGTAGCCTCTGTCACCAGCGTCTCTTGCTTCCAATGTGGCAGGCAGCCTCCCGATGGACTCCTTGTCATGCGTAGTGATGTCTTTCTCTTACATACGATGAAATGGGAGCTCAGATAGGCTGGATTAAATCAGACGTGTTCATGCAAATGAACTCTCCAAGTGTGTTAGTCAGCTTTTAATTATAGAGAGCCCTTCCTGGTCCCCATCATGGCCTAGGAAGTTTATATTTGTAATCTCATGGAAAAGTTATTGGAATTCTAGTGAATTCTTTTTTTTCTTCTTCTGTATTTTAGGAAAGGGTCTACAGGGTCTCACTACGTAGATCGGACTTATAGTGATTCTCCTGTTTTCAGCCTCCCAAGGGCTGGGATTACAGGCATGCGCCACCATGTCTAGTTTTATAGTGAGTTCATTTTGATCTACCACTTCCAGTGCCACCTATAGCAGGAATAAGGATGCTAAGGCACTTTTTTGTAGTTGTGGAGAGCCAAGGGGTCCTAAGTCCAGCTACGATGATGGCTACCCGGAAGAAAAGTCTTGACCCCAGGGCTGAACCCAGGTTGTGGCTTAAGGCTAAGTGACAGTGAGAGTGGTGTGAAGTACAGGAGAGCTGTGATCTGGACCAAGTAGGAGGCCTGAAATCACCCCTGCAATATGCAGAGAAGGATATGCAGGAAAAGGAATCTACATTACACAATTAAGATAGTATCTAATGTTTTAATTTAATGCCTCAGCTCTGATGTGTAATCCTTTATGTCCTGGGATGTCTTTTTTTATTATTAATTTTATTGAGAAAGAAGTAGCAATGAGATAGTTTCAAAATAGGTTGGTAGGATAGTTACAATAATTAATACATTGCATATTGTTGTCTTTATAGTAGTTATTCAGAGTACAGGATGCAGACATGATATCTTGTCTAAACACTTAGTTCAAAACTTTCTTCTTGAACTAAGAGAAAGTAGCTGTATATCTATGCTATTTTGTATAACCTCTTATCTTGAGGCTAGATCCCAGCTGACAGCATGGAGCATGGCTCTCATCCTGTCCTAGCTCACTCATGTCTTTTTGGGAGCTAGGGGGGTGGGGAAGCACTACCCTGTCACCTTGCTGCAAAGGCCACACACCAGCAGTTGGGATGGGCCAATCTGCATTGCTGAAAGTCATTTGAGGGAATAAGGAAAAGTTCTAGCCAGCTCTGCACACATCAGTACATAGAAATAGGGCCAAGTTCACCAAAGTGGAGGCAACTGCTCCGCCTTCAAGGAGAGTTGCCCAGGAGGCCCTCCACATTTCATCACAACGTAGATCAGACTCATAGTGATTCTCCTGTTTTCAGCCTCGCAAGACTTACAAAGAAAAAAAGGCAGATGCCTTTAGAGGTTTTAGTGCATGATCCACTGGCCCTCTCGTCTTTGGCCTCTGAAGATGCTGCCCATCATGGCCAGAGCGGGAAGCAGAGCAAAACTGCTCACTTTATGGCCAGAAAGTGAAAGAGAGAAAAGATGAAGAGGCTGGGACGGGGCCTCCAATACGCAGGCCTTGGGGCGACATGTAAGACCCAAAGCGTAGCACCAAGCACTCCAGTGACAGTGCTGGTAGTAACAGCACTGGGCACTGGGCCAAAGATTTCTTATTTTCTTTTTAAACTTTCCCTGAATTTTTAAGTATTGGAGATTGAACCCAGAGGCAATCAGGAGGGACAGGCATGTTTAGGAACTTTCCCAGGGTGACCTGGCAGGGCGATGGATTTGAACCTAGACAATTAGGTCCTGGAGCTCTCATAGGCACCCTCTGTGTGGCCTAAAGCCGCACTGCTTCCCAGGCCGTCTTCCCCAACGCAGGCTTGTGCATGCACCATCTGCCACCCTGGCCGTCGCGGTCCTCCCACAGCAGGTTCACGCTCTGCCCATCAGGACTACGTCCAGCCCTGGAGGGATGTTCTCATCTGCATCTGCATCTTGGGGGAGTCTGCATTGAGGGAAAAAGATGTCTAGTGAAAAAAAATGAAGGAAGCAGTGAAAGCCTCCCTAGGGGTGTTTTCAGAATTGATTTTATTGGTATGTTTTAGATATGCAGCATGATCATACTCATCACAGGGAATTTGTGCCTGAACATGATAGATCTTCATTCTCTTTTCCTCTAACCCTCCCTTCAGTCTGTCTTCCCATCCTTATTTACAAAAGCGTTGTTTTCGTCTTTTTCATCTCTTTTGTTCCCCTTCCTTCTCCCCTCCCTCCCTTCTTCCCCTCCTCACTTGAGCATTTTCTTCCCATTTCACAATATCTATTATACATTTTTGGGGGCAGGATTGAGACCCCTGAACCAGGCAGAGTTTAAGCAACGTCTTAGGATTTCATTTTGCAAACCAGTGCAGTTGGGCCAAGGGTGAAAAGACCATGGGCCCAGAGCAAGGGGGCAAGTACACTGACTGGAGAGTTGTGGTGTGGGAGGGAGCATTGCTGAGCGGGTCTCTGAGCAGGGGCCAGAGCTGGCTGACAGACACGGCAGTAGGGGGTACAGGAGGGTGCTGGAAGGCACAGCGTGTCTCTTGGGCTTTTCCTCAGAATCAGCTCTTTACAAGTTGAGCTGTGTGGGGCAGCTGCAAGCTTCCCGTCAACACTGTGTACCCACAGATGCAGCAGAGCTGCTTAGGGATTTGTGTTCTCTTCTAGTCAGCAGGGGTCTGGTTTGGAGACCTGACACATTTTGGGCCTTATTTATACTTTAAGTTTCTCACACCAATGAGAAACTAAATGTGATATTTAAGCACGTGTGTGTCTAATTTATTTCACTGAAGAGGATGGCCTCAAGGTGCATCCATTTACCTAGTAATATCTCAAGTTTATCCCTCTTTATGACCAAGTAGTACTCCAGTGTATGAAAACAACCATACCTCGTCTATCTGTTCATTGGTTGATGGGCATTCGGTCTGTTTCTACAATTTAGCTATTACAAACTGTGCCACGGTGGCAAGGCATGATGCTTTTAATCCTTTCAGGAAGATACCCAGGAGGGGACTAGCTTGGTCAAATGGAGCCTCTAGTTTTAGATTTTTGAACAGTCACCATAGTGATTTCCACAGTGACTGTAACGTTCTACATTCCCACCAGCAGTGGAGAATGGTTAATAGGGTTTTTTTTTCCCCCTTAAAATATCATTTAGTTAATTTTTTTCTCCTTCGACGCAGCAAGTCTTTCCTAAATATTACCATCAGAACTGCCTGATGTTCAAAAGAATTGGCGTACAGGAGCCAGGGAGTCAGCTCAGTGGAATAAGTGCTTGCCTGGCAAGCGCAAGGGCCTGAGTTCAATCTCCGGTTCCGCCAAAAAAAAAAAAAAAGAATTGGCGTACAAGTTTTCTAACCCAGAAGCATGAAACAGCTGCTTTACATGTATAAAAGAAAAAAGATACTGCCTCTAGATCTCCATCATTTTTTCTTATCTATTTTAGAACCTAGAAGACAGAGTGTTAGTGGGGGACAGTGAAGCAGAAGCAGGCTGGAACATAGCGAGGAAAGTGCTGCAGATACAGAAATGAAGCATACGTACACACTCGTGTGTGTGTCTACACGCAAGTACTACATGCAGCCTTTGCGTGTACCTGTGCGGTGTGTTGGTGCAGTCCATTAGGAGTCCGGTCAACAAACACAGCCCACGCTGGTTGATTTAGCAGAGATTATTTATTACATGGAGTTGATTAAGCAGCTAGGAAGGACAGAAAAGCAAAACAGGAACGCCAATGAACTGACACAGATATCCAGTAATTACCGTGCAAGGCAACTAGACTCTCACGGGCTGAGAGGAGGAAGGGGAGAAGCTGGGGTTATCAGGAACCGGAAGCTTCCGTGAGGTCCACGTGGGCGGCAACTTCCTGAAGAGAGGACACTCTCTAGCTGTGGTGGGGGCCCGTGGAGCCTGGAGGAGGAGGCTTTAGGGCTGCCACTTGGCCCCCTGAGGAGGGGCGAAGCGATCAGCAGCTTCAAGTTGGTGCATAGCTGCCTCTCGCTGCTCCAGCCCCTGTGTACCCATCTCTACTCTCTTACTCAACTTCATAGTAAAATAACTACATTGACTGACTATCCACTATTGCCAGATGCAAAATATTTATAAGTTCTATCTGACATCGTTCTTAGTATAGCCCTGCGAAATAGGCGAAATTTTCATTCCAATTTACAAATGGGAAAGTGAGGCACGTAGAAAACAAGCAATTGATTCCATTTTTAAAGTTTACATATGACTAAGATATGTGCTCTTAAGTTGTCACATTAGTGCCTCTGACCATCTATTGAATAGATTTCTAGGAGGGCAGTCAGCTGATGCAGGCATCACGGTGGAGTGACGGTTAGAATAAAAGCTTTAGGAACAGCGAAACCTGGTTTAACCTAAGCCTCTGTTTTGAGGAGGTTAGTGGTACTGCGAAATTTGATCAGCCTTGGGATACCTCCTTTTCCTAATTTTAAGCATGGAAAAAACAATGGTATTTTCCATAGAGATTATTTTTAAGAAATAAATTGATAACTAATGTATATCAGGTAGTACCTTTTGTTGCACATAAGAAAGGTGCACAATTTTAAAACGTGTCCTTATTTTGCAAGTAAGACTGGGAAGTTCCTTGTACCTCAGTTGTGCTACTGGCAAAAGCTGGTGTTTGGCACGTCCATGGTAGAAGGCTAGCCAACCATGGGAGAGAATAGTTTGGCAGCTCCAACCTACTGCACCTCACTCCAGCTCTGTGGGAGATGGAGTCTGGAGCCATCTCCGGAGGCAAGAAAGGTAACCTGGAACAGCATCTGTAGTGTGTTAGACCCAGAAGATACCAGAGGCAAGAACCAGTCAGGACGCACAGCACTGCCCTCTGCCAAGCTGCCTGGGGTTGGCTGGAAGTCCAAGTCTGAAGGTCTAGCACTGGGAACACATGATGTTACACGGGACCTGGAAGATGTCATTAAGCCGGGAGTCTTGAGGAACAGAGACTATCCGGAATGGAAGGGTCTCTTATAAGATGAGGCACATCCTCAGAGGAAGAGAAGCCAGTGGGATGGTAGAACCAGAGCCTGGAAGGCTGGGCCACAGGCGAGCAAGGCCAGCAGCCTCCGGAAGGCGGAAGAGACAAAGGAATTTATTCTGCCCTGGGGCCCTCAGAAGGAACCAGTGCTGCTAACACTTTGATTTTAGTTCTCTATGACTCAGTTTAGACATGTGACTTCCAGAGCAGTAAGAGAATAAATCCACATTGTTTTAAGTCAGCAAGTCTGATAATTTGTCACAATACTAATGTGTAATGCACTGTCCAACTGACAGGCCTGAGCACTCTCGCTACCACTTTCTATATCCTTTGTTCATCCCTTCATTACTGCAAATGCCAGGTCCTGTTGTGTTTATTTCTTTACCTATCTCCTCTAGTATTTTAAATTTTTAGAGATAAGGTCTTGCTATGTTGTCCAGGCTGGCCTTGAACGCCTGGGCTTTAGTGATCCTATTACTTCAGCCTCCTGAGTAGCTGGGACACAGGCACATACTGTTGTGCCAGCCTTCCACCCTCCACCGCCTGTTCCTCCTTAGATAGTTTTGGAGCGGAGGGGTCTGAGGTGCTTCTGAGCCTATCAGAGGACTTAGTTTATAGTAAGATACATAAATGTGGGTGGACTGCATTAGTGTGTGGATGGCCAGGAGTCATTTTCCCCAGTTGTTTTAAGCCTGTGAGTACCTTACAGAACATTCAAAATTGCCAGCCTTAGCTCAAAAGCATGAAGCAAGGAGTCAAAACTTAAAGTCTGAACTTGCAGCCATGGGAGGGTCTCTGATGTTGCTTGTGTTTCCATGTCTTTCCTTACCTTGGAAGGTCAAAGCCACAGTATCCCACTGATGAGACTGGAGGAGAGGACAGAGGGGAAATGCATGTGGTTCCTGAGAAGGGGAGGGGTAAGGCCAAATACAATTAAAGCGTAAGTGATCAGAATATGCAACAACTGTTATTTTAAGGCAAATAAATTCATGAGATTCAGATTTCAGCACAACAGAGAAAAGAAGGATTTTTTTTTTACATTCTTCACAAGATGTTCAGCACCATAAATCTGTCAGAAAATGGGGGAAAGGTCACATGGAAGCCACCATTCTGAATGGAATTCATCCTGTCGCAAGGCATCACCTCAATTAAAATTTAACTGGGGGATTGTCATCTAGACTCACGTTTTCCCGGAAGCTCTTCTGTAGGACACTGACAGGGCTTGTTTATTCAACAGGAGAACCTCTGAAATCTTCCCATTAGGTTTGCAGTCTGAGATAATTAATGTGTGAAATGGTCTATTGGCTTGATTTTGACAGGAGCTGTCTCAGCTATGTGGGAACTCGGAAGCAAAAACAGCAATGAGTCCCCCTGGGATGTCCAGGGTTTGTGTTGTTTTGTTGGATGGTGCTGGCGAGGGGGTCTTGTCCATGTCACGCCAAGGAACAAAGACCCGGAGATCAGAGACCGAGGTGAGGTCTTGCCTGGGTCAGGACTCAGGGGCAGGGAACGAGCCGATGGGAGGAGGATGGGTCGGGGCATGGCACAGACAAACCCTGCTCAGAAGTTAGCAGTGGGTGGGGCAGCGTGCTGACAAAGCCGCTCTGGAGTGCAGGGTGAAGCTGATTTATTTATAATGGTTGCCGATGTCCATGGTGTGAATACCCTTGCCGTAACTGATGCCAATTAGTCACAAAATTTCTGATGTTATTTTCAGTGCTTGGGTGGAACCCAAAGACCTTGTGCATGCTGGGCAAACACATTCCCACTGAACTATGTTTCTAGTCCCCAATGTTGCTAAAAACTTAATGACTGTACCAGTTCTGGTTAAGCAGGACCAACACAATCCAGCATGCCACTGGATGAGCGGATGTCATTCTAGGCTGACACGGGGCTCCACATGCCAGGCAGATATCCAACCTGAGAAACTGAGAGAGCGGACTGCAGGCAGATGCAAGGCCTGAGATTTCTGGGAACCTGACCTATAATTTTCGAGCTTTAACATTCACGAATGGGTTTTGTTTGTTTGTTTGCACTTAGCAGGCAAGTGGACATGCAACTAGAGTTTCTAGAACTTCTGGAGAGGCCAGGAGAGAGTATAGTCGAGGCTTAGTAATAATAGTGGTGCTTAATTTTGATATTCTATTTTGTGCCAAATATCATATTTATATATATTACTTTTCATTTTCTTGATAAAACAGGCATCATTGTTTGCATCTTAGATGAGGTGAATTTACTGAGGCAGGGCTTCATTTGCATCGTAGATGAGGTGAATTTACTGAGGCAGGGCTTCATTTGTCTGCCATTGTGGTATCAGCAAGGTGCAAATGCTGGGATTAGAAGCCAGATGTTTGTAACTCCAGAGCTGCACTCTTGTGCATACTCTTCACCCCACCTGGTGGGCCAGGACTGGGGGAGAACTGGGCTGGAGAGAGCCAGAGCTGGAGAGAGCTCGGACTCACTGGGCTTGGGCTGGGGCAGCATCTGAGGCTGTGGAGGACACGGGAAGTCAGGCACTTGGAGCAGAGGCTCTGGGCACTCAGCTCATTTGCAGCAGGGCTGGGGACACATAGGTCGTGGTTGAAAGGTGTAGATATGACTGGAAGGAACAGGGGCTGGCCAGAATGAGGCGAATGTCTGAAACACCTCTGGGAGGAATGGTGCCCAGCGCAGAGCTCTAGGCAGAAAGGAGCTGGACCATAGGAACACACTTCACATATGTAGAAGCAGGGAGTCTACAGGCCCCAGGTGGGGTATCTCCTCCTGTGCTTATAGTTGTGACCACGTAGGGCTTTAATCATGCAGCACTCCTGTTGTAAAGGAATTATTAAAACTCAGGAATGATGACAGTAGGACAGAACTGGGGCCTTAAAGAATTGAGCTTGCAATTTAGTAATGTCATCATCCTCAGGCACTGTCTGCAGCTGATCAAATCGCCACCACATGGAAGCCCGTACTCCCTGTGCCTCTGGAGCCCCTGGTGCTCGGCTTACCGATGTCCAGAGCTGGGATAGAATGACACCTGCGGTAGAGGCCTCCACCCTTGTGCCCGGGAGGGTCGGACTCAGCAGTGGGAAAAGCACAGGGAATCCTGCGTCTGCCTGTGTGTTCTTAGTGGGTGCTGAAAGTATAGCTATTGGCATGCAGCTGTCTCCCTAATACTTGAGGGTGAGGGGAAGAACTTCATAATTAAAAAGAGGAAGCCTAGAACTGGAAGGCAACTGAGGTATTCGAGTGGTTTAAAAGCAAATTGTTGGAGGGCAAGAGGAAAAGGAGTTAAAAAACTAAAGATGTGTTGTGTACATTTACAAAATACCCACAATGAGTGTAATCACTCTGTACTGCAAATATGATTTAAAATAGTAATAATATTAATAGTGGAAACAAGGAGAGGGAATCTAGAGAGGGAAGGAGGGGGCGGGAAGGGGAAGGAAAAGAATCAAGGTGTGTTAAATACACGCACCTATTCCCTAGATGAATGCAAATGTCAAGCATTGCAAATATATACTAATAGAATAAAATTTTAAAGAGTGCCCCAGGTATTCTTTTTTTTTTTTTTTTTGTGGAACCAGGGATTGAACTCAGGTCTTTGTGCTTGCCAAGGAAGTGCTTATTCCACTGAGCCATCTCCCTGACCCCCCAGGTATTCTCTAAAAAAATGGTAAATTGTCTGTATGCATTGATAAGGGACTACCTAGAACGTCTTCAGAAATAAGGATGTGTGTTTATATGCGTGTAGTGTTGTGTGTCTGTATGTGAAAGGAGAGAGAGAAATAGAGACAGTGACAGAGAGAAGAAAGAAGGAAGAAGAGAGAAGAAAAGAAGAAAGAAAGGAAAAGAAAGACAGGTGAGGAGCGGGCAGAGAAACATTTTGGCAATGTGAAAGCCAAGGGGGTGCTGGGGAGATGGCTCAGTAGAATAAGTGCTTGCCTGGCAAGCACAAGGGCTCAGCTCAGTGGAAGACAGTGTCAGGGAGGAACGGAAGGAACAGGGCACAGCCTGCAGCACTCTGCCCTATGCTAGCTGGGCTTTCAACCCCTAGAGATGGGCGTGTCTGCTCCTCAGAGAGCCAAGGACTCAGGTGGATCAGCAAGCTCCCTGCGAAGTTTAAACTCTTCATTTCCCTTCATGCCTATTTGCACTTGTGAACCCTACATGCTTCCTTGTTCCACCAGCTGGGATTGTCACGAATGTCCAAAAGTGAAGGCAAATGCATCTCTGAATATTTTAATTTAGTTAAAAAAAATTTCCTTGGAGCTGGGGAGTGGGCTCAGTGGTGGAATGCTTGCCTAGCAAGTTGCAAGTCCTGGGTTCTATCCCTGGCATCAAAACCAAAAATTAAACCTCCCTTAAAATTTTTCCTTAAATGTAGTTTCAAATTCATTAAGTGAAAAATACACTTAGCCCCTCTGTTTAAATAAATGCAGATAAATTAATGATTAGAAGAAAAATATTATTCCAAACTTCATATTAAAACTGAGTATCTCGATTCAGAGGAAAATATTGCAACAAAAGAAGACATTCATCACAGAACCAATCATTGCATTCAAGTCGCAGAAAAACATACCAAATGCTTACAAGGAAACAGAGCTTTGCAACAGCCTGCTTCTGAATGAGTCACCTTAGGTATTGTTTTCAGATCCATTAACAGAAGAGAACTTGGTGAACCAGCTCTTCATGTGGACTTAAGTTAACCCTCAGCGCTCTTTACTCTATTCTTTTCCTTCAATGACAAGCATGGAGATGCAAGAGCCTGAATTAGCATAAAGTTCATAGTTTCACTAGTATAAACTCGGAACTTGATTATTACTGTGAAGGCTGGGTCCTGACCTTTTAGGGAGCTAGCAACAGATCTGGATTCTTTGTGCCTTTGAGTACAGACTTCAGGCAAGACATATAGGCTGTCATATGGAGTATAGGTGGAATTTATAGAAAAATGGCAGATTGTTTTGAGAGAGAGAGAGAGAGAGAGAGAGAGAGAGCTTTCATGAAGGTAGGCAAGCACGGAGCGAAGTGGCAGCTTACTGAATGAGGTCTCATGTTAACATTTATATGATTAACCGAAGCTTTCCAGGAACACCCTTT
>NDGM011173841.1:0-19649 GCA_002564305.1 Octomys mimax | reverse complement strand
AGCAATTTGATTTGAAACTGTCTAATTGCTAATTGTTTATCAATAAAATTCTGGAAAAAAAGAGATGTTGGAAAGAGGGAGAGAAAGGGAGAAGAGAGAGAGAGAGAGATACAGAGAGAGATAGAGAGACAGAGACAGAGAGACAGAGAGAGAGACAGACAGAGAGACAGAGAGAGTATCTTTCTGAAAACAAAAAAATAACAAGTAAAGCAATCTAAAGAAGTAAGAAAAAAACTGAAAGCAAATAATCTCCATTACTTGTGGGGCAGCACCTAAAGTTGTAGTATTTATGTAACTGGAATTCCAGAAAGAAAAGAATGGACCTGGGAAGATAGCTCAGTGGTCTAAGCACCTGCTTGGCAAGCTCAAGGAACTGAGCTCAGTGTCTAGTACTGCATGCTGTGCAGGTCCAGAACTCTGGGTATGCTGTGCTGGCCTGGAAACCAGGCGTGGTGACACATGCCTGTAATCTCAGCAATGGGGAGGCTGAGACAAGAGGATCACTTTGAGTCCGATTTGCATAGTGAGACTTTATATCAATAACTTTTTTTAAAAAAGAGGAAGATAGTAGTGAAAAAAATATGGATGAGCATATAAAATACAACCACACTGGAAGACAGGTCTGTCTTTTTAAAACTAAACACACAGTTACTTTGCAAGCTAGCATTTCCCTTTACATACATTTGTTCTGAGAAATTAACAGCATTAGTCACAAAAACCAATATGAATACTCACACTTGCATTATTTGTAATGACCCAGAGTAGACCCGCTAGGTTATGAGTTCATCACACTGATGTTCTTTGGTAGGTACACAGGTCCACATTGTACATCTATGCAATAAAATACTATTCAGCAACAAAAAACTGAATTGTTCTTATGTACAACAATATAGGCAGATCTCCAGACAGGAGTGCTGTAGGAAAACAGCCATTGACAAAAGCTTATTTACATATTACTTTGGAAATAGTCAAATTATATAAAAACAAATCTGGGCCAAGGATAGAGCTCAGTGGTGCAATCGCCAGGTCCTGGGTTCAATCTCTCCACACACAAAAAATTATTAAAATTACAAATGTTTAAAGAGGGGTAGCAGCACGTAAGTGTGGGTGGCTGTAAAAAAGACAATGCAAGAGGGCTGTGTGTGTGTGTGTGTGTGTGTGTGTGTGTGTATGTATGCATGCATATGCATGTGTGTGGTACTGGGGATTGAATTTGTCCCTGCCAGATAAGCACTCTACCACTGAGCTACACTCCCAACCCCTGGGAGAGAGCTTTGAGCTCATGGAAATATTCCACACTTTGACAGTGTCCTTGTCAATGTTCTGTCACTTCGTTGTAAGGCAGGTTTGCAGATTGTCATCACAGAGGGAATGATAGGTGAGCATTCTTTATGGACTTCCTAAAACATCTGATGAATCTACAATTATTTCAGGATGAAATGTCACTGCAATGATGCCTTTACAGAGTTGTAAAATAGGCTGGACCTATAAGCAAAAAGGAAAAAAAGAAACATGAAAAATTGCTCCCAATGAATAAATCTGGAGTGCGGCTTACATCCAAGTTCTCAGTACAATTTTCTGAACTCACAATTTTTTTTTCTGAAGTTTTAAATCTGTTCTTCAATTAAAAGATTAGAACAGCAGAACAAACAAAATAGAGCAAAGAGGTGCTACAGAGGTGAAAAAAAATGCTTTTGTGATTGTGTAGTAAGCTAGTTTGTGAGGATTTTGGAATAGGTGCAGAAAAGAGATGGGAAATGAGACCAGGAGAGATTTTTAGATTATAGAGTGCTTTGATTTGTGGACAAAGGAGTTTGGTAGTTGTGAACAAGGGAGGAATATGATCAAAGTGGAGCTTGTAGAAAAAATTGATCTGGCCGTGGAGTAGAAAGAAATATCAGATGGAAGGAAGAGTAATGCAGGCAGCAGCGCAGTTTGCCTACGAGTCGAGTTGGAGCACAGAAATTGCCTATGTGAATGTTATGAGCAGAAATAGAGATGCTTTCATTTTGTCTAAGAAAATCAATTTCTCTAGAATAAAATAAGAGATAATCCATTTCTAACAGTCACTGATATGTAAAAAAGAAACAGAAACTAGGGATTTTCGGTTATATTACATTCAATATGAGCCTATAATATTAAAAAAAATTCCTACATACTATGACAGGGTGTCAGTTCCAGTAGAAAGGCATTGTGTGCATAAGGGTGAAAGAATTCCAAAGCATTGCACCTTGGCCAGACAAAACCAGACTAATGAGCAAAGTTGTTGGCAATATATTTTATGGAAACATTTCTAATACTTTAATTTATTTGGAGTTTACAGTTTATGATAAAAGCATAGTGTTGGGGAATTGTAACCTACATCTTAATAAGCAGAATGAGCCCCCCCCCTCAACCCCCGCACACACACTTCACTTTCTGAGGTCAGAAAGTGAGTGGAGAAAGAAGAAAGACGGATGGCTACTGGCAAGAGAATGAGTTTACTGGGAATGGCAGGATGCGTCGGGGAAGCTCTGTGATAAGGTTGATAGATGGGGAAGGTTTCTCATGAATTTTCATGATGGATTATTCCGGCAAGTAACCAGTATTGAAGTGATTTACTTGAAAAGTCTTATCCACTAATCCACTATGACGTGTGATTTGGGAAACCACTTGTGAGATCATCCTTTCAACTCTTGGTCTCTTGGCCGGGGTAGGAGATAAACCTTCCGTGTGTGAGAGGGGCTCTCCAATGTATCCGGATCATTTCCTAACTTCTCCACTTTGTTTGGCAGAAGATATATTTACCAATAAAGATGATTTTCTTCTGTATTCAGCTGTGCAACCCACTTACAGTATAGGACCAACATATGTAGTGAATGTTTAAATGAAGAAAACATTGTTACAGTACAAGATACATTGCCACTAGCCCCATCTGCCCCCAGGAAATACGCTCCTTCACTTTGAGCACAATTATCCCAATGCTCTTGCTGCTTTCTGAGGCAACTCTGGAAGTCCTCTTTGGAATCTTCTAGAGGTAAGACTAAAAACACAGTGAAAGCTGCTGCCAAGTGCCATTCAATGGGAGGACAGGTTCATAAAAATATGATGGAACATCCTCATCCACCTTAGGTAAGGGACCTGACACTCTGCAACTTCGGACTCCTCCCTGAGGTCGAAATGACCAAGAAAGTTAAATGCTATGAATTGATTTAGGAGACCAAGGCCGCCATAGCTGAGGAACTGAAGACAACCACAAAAATTGACATCCAGAACTATTTTCAAATGTGGCAAANNAAAAAAAAAAAAAAAAAAAAAAAGGTGAATAGGTGTATTGAAAGGGACTACGAATATTCTGAAGAGGATTAATAACAGTGCAGCTTTTACTATTACACGTTTCTTTTTCTTTGATACAGGGTCTTCCTATCAGTTGAGACTCACAGTGACCTTCCTGTCTCGGCCTCCCCAGCGCTGGGATTTCAGCCTCACCACCACATCCATTTCTGGGCCAAAACAGAGTGCCTGGGGTTCCAGGCCAGCACTGCATGCAGCACTGGGGATTGAACTTGGGACCTTGGGTTTGCCAGGCAAGCGCTTATGCCGCTGAGCTATTTCCCCAGCCCTATGGCACATTTTTAAAGCAAATTTAAGCAGCCACAATATTTTTATCACACCTCAAACATTTCTGGCTAATGTCCTCCTTGATGCCATCCTAAGGAATGTGTAATATACAAAAACTGACCAACACAAAAAAATTATCTTTCGTATTTACACAAACTTGTCTGCTTTAGTAGAATTTGTGAATCAAAGTATAGCATGTAATTTAGGGCACACAGCGCACGATGTCCTTGCTCTCAGGAGCACTCATATGTGGCCATTACACCAACATTCTCTTGACACTCAGATGCGACACATCAGTGTCACTTGTCATTCACCTTCTTTCCTCCTCACTGGCATCCAGTTGCTCATTAAATCTTGATAATGACTCAGATGTCACATGATTTCAAGGATCCTAAGATTCCTGCTAATGATTTTCACAAACTTCTACTCTCTGAGCTTTCCTGCTCTTTGGACTTAAATTATTAGCCTTGTTAATATCAGTAATTCTTAGTAGGTTGCCGCTTTAAAAACTGATGTGAAAATGCTTGACAGAATTTGAGTTCCCCAATAGTTGGATGACTGGCCTGGTAGAAAAGGGTCCCAAAATGAATTGCTTGGAAGAAAAGGTGAGTGGGAATAGTTGGGTCCTATTACAAAAGTCATGAGAAAATCTTTTCAGTCACTATTCCAAGCTGTAGGAGAATAGGTGTACATTTAAGTTTCAAGTTCCTATTCTAGTTCTCAAGACTGGCCCAACAAGAAGCATTTCTCAATAGAATATTTCTGTACTCTGACTTTGTGTAAATTGCTTTAGAATGTCTCTTTTGAAATTCTACTTTGAAGATCTCACTAGATAATATAGTAACATTTTTTTTTTTCTTTTGGCTCCAGATGTCTTCAGGGCAGATTTGGCTGGTTTGAGTTGTGGGGATCGAACCACAGCAACCTGAGTCTGACTGCATTATTGAAGTAGCCACTTAAAGAACTGAGCTAAGGGGCAGGCCCCTAACAATTGTTAATTTCTATCATCTTGTTTTGAAATTCTGTATTACTTTGATCTTTATTTCTCTTTAAAAAAGTTTTGCTCCCTGATCTGGTGCAGTTGCCTCCATAACCAGTAGAATTATTATTATATTAATTTGCACATAGTAGTTTATATGTTGATTTTCTTCTAACTTTGACCACCTTTAAGTCAGCATGTTTTATTTTAATCAATTAACTATCTATTTAGTTTTGTATTTTAGGGAAGGATCTACAGAGTGTTCAGGGTCTCACTATTAGATCGGACTTGTAGTGATCCTCCTATTTACAGCCTCCCAAGTGCTGGGCTTACAGATGTGCGCCACTATACCTAGTCTCAATTGCCGGCTCAGTGCGCCCAGGGGCCAGCAGGGCAGGCCCGGGGATCAAACTCCCAGCCCCTGTACCTGCTCACAGGCACTTTAATCCACTCAGCTATTTGGCAGGCCCTAGTCAGTATGTTTTATTGACTCAGTGTTTGCAATGTATTTAGTAATGTTGAAAGAAAAACAAAACCTGAAAAAAAAATTTCTAATGAAATATGAAAAAATCATCTTAATTTTATAAACTATATCTCAGTGCCATTCACTGAATAATATATTCTCTGAAACACAGTAGTGGTCAAAATATGCAGTTAATGTTTAAATCTTTAAAAAATATTGTAGTAAAAGATTATTGCCATTAATCTCACCTGAAATACTCTGTAACACTTCATACATAACCCCTTTTTCTTGCCTCTGTCTGAAGCAGTTCTGGAAATCCCCTTTCGAGTGTCTTCAGTTGAGCTGTTATGGCTGCTGGCGCCTCAGTGCTCTTACTTGATTCAAAATGTATAACTTTCATTGTTATTTTGTCTTAGGGAAGAGCCAGAAATCCCAACGTGACAGACCCAGTGAACAAGAAAGATAAGGGCACACTACAATGTAAGGTTTTCATTTGATAGAAATTGCCATGAATGCTTTCAATCAGTTCAAAACATGGAGGCTGTTAGGAAATTCACCCAAGAAGGAGGACCTCCAGGGCTGCTTCAGAGAATAGTGTGAATGACAACATAAGGGTTTTTGTTTGTTTTTAGAAGTAAAGGAAAGTATTTTGATGGGAGTTAGTGGTAATATGACTTCTACTGTAATGAAATTTTGATTGTGCTTATTCACTATGGTTTTTACCACATCAAACTATTTCATTTGGACTGTCAAATTTGTTGGCACAGAGAAGGACTTTATAGTCATTTTTAATATTATTGTTACTTGAAAATTCACACATGTAAGTTCATGAGTTACTGTGTGGTATTCTGAGTTTAACAACGTTCTGATTCTTTAACAGACATTTTCCTTTTGTGTTGGTGGTGATGTGATTATATATTCTTCAATTTTTTTGGTGGATTTTTGTCTTACTCAAGTTATGCTGAGAAAATTTATTGTGTACTGTGCTTTTTTCCTTTTTCTCTATAGTTTTATGATTAAAATATTAAAAGACAAGGATCTAGGTGCTCTATGTAATGTCTTTAGTTACACAAAAATATTGGCTTTCTTTTAAAAATGTTTATTTGTTGTATTAGAGAAAATTTGAATTTCTTCAAGGAGATTAAAAACAATTCTTTTTTTAACAAAACAATTATTACAATTTTCTGTAGTTGTATACTATAAAGTTGACATGGAGACTAAGTGAATTCAAAACCATTGTTCCCAGGCAAAACAAGCAGTTAGTTTACTGTTCATGACATTTTAATCAACTGATCAATAATAACCTTGCTCTATGTACATTTCTGCTTAAAGTCACCTTGTTCAACATAGATTGTTGACTCATAGAGGTTGGGCTCACACTTATTGATCCTTATGACTATTTACAAAGCTCATCAGATGCACCTACTTTCTTCCACAAGGCACATTAAAACTTCTCGCACACGAGAACATTATGTAGCACTGCAGGACTTTACTTGGAGGGGTGTAAATTTAAAGAATGAAATCATCAATTAAAATGCGAATATGAGAAGTGGGTGGCACTAAGTACACTATGCAAAAGACATTTTTAGTGTAAGAGCTATGACAATAAGGCCAAGTGTTACTTTTTGGACCTCAAATGAAAATTGGCCCACTGAGCTTCTTACATTTTCTAATACATTGATCCTCGATATCTGTTACTCATTTTGAGTTTGCAAATAAATTTCAGAAAGTAGAGAGCTAGAAAACACAGAATCCCTGAACAAGGATGACTCTAGATGTGCCTAATTTGTCATATAAGCAAGCAATGAAAACCTAGTCTACATTTACAAAATTCTCTCAGAGTCTTGGTAAATATACTTTTCTTTTGGCTACTACTCTTATGTCTTTAAACATCATTCTACAACACGGTAACCAAGAGAACAAAAATGAATAAATATTTCTAATAAAAAATAGCGGTGCCAGAGCCTGTCTTAGAACAATTGAATTAAAATAATTGAATTGTGCTTTGAGGCAAAATAAGAAACTATAATTCCAATTTTATTACTTGAAAATCATTGGTTTAGACTGTTGTTTTGTGCTACTCAAAGACATATATACTAACTGTGAAACTATTTAACTATATTAACATATACTCCAACTAATAAAATATATGTAAATCCAATGTGATGCTCAAAGACTCACCCTGGCCTACTCTGTACCCACTGTATATTTTAAAAAAAAATTACAATATCCTCAGAGAACTTTTGCCTGCAGTGAATTTTCTCTGTTCAATCCCACTCCATGCAGCAGAATTGAGGAATAAATATGGTACGATGGCCTATATTTGGGCTATTCAATGTCCCCTAGATCGAGTGCATATGCGCCATCCTAGACATCATGCCCACTTTGTCTTGGTGGTTCAAACCTTTCCACTGTTACCGTGAAAGTCCTTCTGAGGTACTGTACCATCACATCTACCTACCAAAATCTAGTCCTGAATACAGACAGCTCCTTGTGCTTTGCATCTTGTGTAGTCCCTGAGGCTTTTATATTTATGGTCTGTTTCTCAGCAAGATTCTATTATATGACTATGATAGAACATTTATGAAGTGGGGCCTATGCCGTGGGGCTTCTCTGCAGGCTCTGAAGTAACAAGGTCCACTGGTCCTAAACTGAGAGACCTCTAAAACCATGCAGTGAAGCAAACCTTGTTTCTTTATAAGCTGTTTAGCTCGGACTTGTTGCAGTGACAAAAATCTATTCAAGGTCTGGGGAGATAGCTCAGCAGTCTAAGTGCCTGCCTGGCAAGTTCAAGGACCCGGGCTTGATCCTGGGTATGGCATGCTGTGCTGGCCACCAAAACTGGGCATGGTGGCTCATGCCTATAATCCCAGTGTTGGGAAGGCTGATATAGGAGGATCACTAGAGTCCCAGCTGTGTAGTGAGACCCTGTACCAAATAAATAATATAAAAAAGATTAAAACAAAAGAAACAAATAATCTAATCAATGCTATTCTTGCGATAGTTCCTGAAAGAGCCTGTATCAGGGTTTTTCCCCTTCTTGTTGCAGAAAATGAAACATGTAATGGGATGGAAGAATAGGAAAGATAGGAGAGGGGATAAGGAAATTTTGTGGATCTAACATCTTTGTCATTGATGAAATTGGTGGGATGAATATATACCATAAAGTGGTATTTAGTATTACACAATTGGAGGTATCTTGTGCCTAAGAAATATTTGCAAACAATAATGAGTGATAATAAATTTCTTTTCCATTACTGGGAAGTCAATTTAATTAGTTCACCAAGTAAGAGTTCACCAACTTTTATTGTGAATGTTGGTGAATTTCCCTTTCGGATGATTAAGGTATTTCACTTTCTGCGAAGTGAAGAAGATCCATTTCATTTAAATGTTCTTCCATGGATTGGGAAGGTTGGTGATAGACAAATGGGATGAATTGTCCAGCTCTGCAGATTTTGTGTGATATTGAACTTCACCTCAACAAAGCTGGTCTCTATGAGCAGAATAGTAACAGTAACGTAGACTCTTGCAAGAATTACTGTGAAGTAAAGTAGGAAAAGCAGTTAGCACCACTCATCATACCACGTAGCTGCTTAAGAAGTGTTGGTGTAGTTATTGTTATTATTTTGTTGTTTTGGACTTAAAAACTGTGAACTTCAAAGTAATTCAAAGTAATCTTTTGAATGCCAGTCAGTGAGTAACCTGAGAGAAGAACACTATGTCCGGGAGACTCTTCTTTGGCCTGGTGCATGTGAAGCAGAAACCCATGTTGCCATTGGCTAGCGAAGGTGGGGATTGCATCAACTCAACCAATCCTTTCTATGCTTGTGTTAAGCTACGTTTCACCTATAAATTCCAGGGCATTTTTTTCTCTAGTTGATGGTCAAAAGTGCCCAATCATGCCATTCAAGTTTGTTGGCTACTTCACATGTATGAAGTTTACTTTTTAAAGACTTTTTCCTTCCCCTAAAATGGTATATTTAATCCAAATGAAGACTAGATTTCCAAATACAGAAAAGCTGTATTTGAGTAATGGAGAGAAGGGCTCCATGACTCTCCTTTCTAAGGTGTGTCCAAGGCCAACCAGATAGTTCAGCGAACTAAAGCACCTACTTAGGCAGACGCAGCCACCAGGGTTTGATGCCTGACACTACATGCAGTGCCGGCCCTGCCCCCGGCGTGCGCTGAGACAGCGGCTGAGACTGAGCGTGGTGGCATACGACTGTAATCCCAGCGCTTGGGAAGCTGAAAACTGGAGGATCACTACGAGTCCGATCTGTGTAGTGAGACCCTGGAGACCCTGTACTAAATACATTTAACAATAAAATAAAATAATGTGTGTCTAATGCATGTGATTTTGTAATAGCTTCCAGGGTAACAAAATAGCAAACAGAATTTTTACAGAATCTTGAAAGTTGCGAAGCCTTGTCTGGTCATGTCAATTGGCTCTTCGGTCAGTTACACCCATGTTCTGCCCATACCATGTCACATGGTCCGTTCTGAAACACCAGGGCAGTTCTTGGCAGACGACAGAAGGTGGCAGCATTCAGGCCATCCTTGTGCTCCCTTGTTTCTCTGCAGCCCCCTTAATAATTCACGTCCCGTTATTCAGGAAGCATAGTCTCCCCAATCTGANAAAAAAAAAAAAAAAAAGGGAGTATCAACAAACTCAAATTTATCCAACCAACATATCTGTAGTAGAAGGATCAAAACTCAATTAACAATTCCCACCCACACACAGAATTCAGAAAATAGACTGTAATCTCTAAATTCTTCTTTTGGGTACATTGTGTCAATACCATAGCTCCCTAAAGGTAAGCAACAATTTCCCAGAAGCGCAGTAGATTTTTTTTTTTTTTTTGTAAGGGTCTACAGGGTTTACAGGGTCTCACTACATAGATCTGACTCAAAGTGATCCACCTGTTTTCAGCCTCCCAAGAGCTGGGATTTGAGTCCCACACCAGCATGCCCAGTCTGAATTGCAGTCTCAGCCCAGGGCAGGGCCAGCATGGCTCGCCGAGGACCGAAACCCAGCTGCTGCATCTGCCTAAGCAGGCGCTTTAATCCACTGAGCTATTTGGCTGACCCCGTACAAGCACATCTTCGAGGATGCCCAGGAACAAAAAAAATTCTGAGGAAATTTTGCATAGGACTCTGGTGCTTAGTAAACTTCATCTAGCTGCCTTCTAAATGAGCTCAGGCCAAAGAAAATACAATATGAACCACAAAAGTAATATACAATTTTAAATTTTCCAGTAGCTACTTTATAAAACAATAAGTAACAGTTGAAATCAACTGCAATAAAACATTTCAATCCCCAAGTAACGCAAATAGTATTTTTCACGTTAAAATATTAGTCATTTTTGTTTCATCCTTTTGGTATGAAGTCTTTGGAATCCTGTAGTTTACACTTGGCACAGACTGTAATCCGGACTAGATCTTAAATACTCCAGATATATCATTATGCAGGCTACTGTGTTGGAAAGCCCTGTTTTTCAGGGAAGTAGATGCTTAAAGGGAAATGTTAATAAACACAGGGCAGAAAAATAGCATCACTTAAATTCTCACTATGTGTTTTCATCCTCAAAATTTAAAAGGAAAAGACTCAAAAGCAAAGCACAGTGGTGTAAACAAGCTTTTGAAAGCATTCAGCGATGATCCCCACTCCTCGCTCTCAGAGGCGGCTCAGCCACAGGTGGCGGTTGGAGCCCGGGCTGAGAACCGTGCTTCAAAAGGCCTCTGGCGATCTGACAGCTGCTTTATTACCCAAGCTTAAAACTGAAGCCAATAAACTTCAAGCTCCTCCAGAAGGAAGGTCCGGTTTTGCGGAGACAACGCCACCATCATGTGGAACATCAGGGAACTGCAGTGAGACTCGGGTCCCCATCGCGTGAGAGCAAGACACGAACGACCAAGTTCTCAGAGTCCCCACTGGGCGACACTGCATGGACACCTGGTCACCACACCCAGCGAGGTGCGACAAAGCTGTAGCAGGTCCAGAGAGGCCTCAGAGGAGATGAACTGCTGTCAAAACGGAATGAAATAGCTCAATCATGAGTGCTCAGAAACCAGAGAAATCATGAAATGTAAAAGGGACAACTAGAAAAAAATCACCGTTGTTGAAATCCAGGCTCATTTACAGTTCAGACATAACATTACATTAAATTCACAATTTTGAACAGAAAAACGTTTTGAAATCTTATTCTAATAAGAGACAGATTTTTGAACCGAGTGCCGTAGGAAGACGAGCTACTATACTCGAAGAATAGTTAAGCCAGTAATTTCAGTTTGAAGTGAAATGAAATGAAAGTGATATTTTAGTGTTTTGGTGATATTAAGTAACTTAGTGTTCTTTAAGGACAACTCTCCACATAGCATATAGTCTGCCTTCCTGTTTCAAAACATTGCAATATTATAGTAATATAATTTGAGAGTTTCAAAATATTTAAACATAGAAAGGGTAGCACACACTATTGTGAAGTTGATGAAATGGCTAGACTATCTTAGTCATGAAAGATATGTGTAATATACCAAAATACATTATCATGAAGGAAGTCAATATCCATGAAAGATCCTGGATTGCTTTTTCCAGAAAAATGTAATACATTTTTGAAGCAGAGTGCTGTTCATTCCCTAGAAAACTTGAAAGGATATTAATACCTATGCTGTTTTTAGGCCTGTAGAAAATGTTGCATAATTACCGGCAACCTATATGATTTTATCAATTAATAATATGTCAGATCCAATTAGTTTTTTCATAGAGTTGACATGTGGAATACCATGATTTTCATGTGGCCTTCAAGAAATATTACTCTTATATCTTCATTGGTAATATGATGAAACATAATCTGAATTATTTTTGCGCAAATTAGTGAGCAATTTCTCCAGAGATATTTAGATCTTTCTACATTCAGGGACATCGTGATTTATCTTGTGTTTTACTATTTTAACAATGACACGACAAAGAGCTTAGAAGGCATAGTTATGAAACTTGTAGATGACAAATTTTGAAGACAAGCTAATATGATAAATGTTAGAATCAAATTTTTAAAATGATTGCAACAGACCTTGTCCAAAATGATGACATTTAACAAAGATGAGTGCCCTTGCATTTCAGCTAAAGTGATAAATTTTGCCAATAGTTTCTTCCAGAAAGGCCTTTATGAAACAATAATTATAAAAATAATCTGAAATTTTTTTACTACAAAATAACTAAAAGTTAGGTGGCAGCCACACAACGGATATTTTGTGGGCTTGTTGAATTTGTTAACAGTCAAAAGACGATATTTAAATAACACTAATTTTTATGTTGAATTATAATATATGAAAAGCATACTTCCGTAGAAAACTTTTATAAAGGTGTCTCAAAGGAATGGTAGTTATTTTTTAGTACTTCACTGTGGTTGTGTTCATAAATTTTAAAATCGAATAGAGCTGAGTTCAAGTCCCTGAATAGCTGTTAATACCCAACAGTCTGATATTGCGTGTTATTTATTTGAACTCCAGCTTCTGCATTTGTGAATTGCTTATGATAATAATGTCAAAAGAGATACATACTAGCAGATGGTAGATTTAAAAGAGGGATTACATGGTAGAAATATTCCACTTAAAGCTGGATGATAAGACACTTGGAAGAAAGGGAATTTTAGATCAATGTATTCCAATGGCTTACTCAGTTGTGTAATGAAATTATTCAATCATTTAAATGATCTGAAATGCTTTTCTGGGTAATGAGTTCTTGGTCACTTAAACTATCCAAAACCATCTGAATGCCAGTTCTTAGGCGATTTCTTCTGGGAGCTGGGGTTTGACTGTAAGGCCACTGATTCTTATCTTTAACCTTGCCATTTATTCTTTAAGCAGTCACTTTGGATTGCCAAGCACAGCCAAGGGAAAGGCAAGGGGCTTCTCTCAGCATCTCTGAATCTAATGGAAATAGACAGATAGATGCTGACAATTACATTACCATAGATTGAGAGTCAAACAGGGCACGCTAAAAGAGAACAAAGGAGAGTTCCTATGATAGCCAGAGTTTACCTGTCCATAAGATTTATGTAATCCATTGCTCACTGTTCTTATTTGAACTGTCATTCTTTAGAATTAAAACAACAGAATAGCTCTAAGGAATTTTATCAGCTTGCTAGAAGCTCTCTTCTCCCAAATATCATTCTGGATGTCTGTCCATTTCCCCCTCGTACCGACCCTCCCCAGAGTTCTTCTTTCAGCTTGCCGTGGAATATATCCAGGGAAGGAGAGGAGACCATACAGTCCATGTCTTTATCAGATCCTCTTTTCCCTTCTTTCAGGTGTTTTTGTTTCTTAACAGAGCAAATGCGAAAGGACCTGAGTTCAATCCCTGGTTCCGCAAAAAACAAAACAAAACAAACAAACAAACAAAAAACCAAAACAGCAACAACAACAAAAAAAACAGAGCAAATGTCATTGCATGCCAAGTAGGAATAAATAGCAATGAGGGATCTGTGATTGAGAGCTCAACTATTTCCCTTGGCCAATGGTCTCATCCAGTTATGTAGTATTATGATAGCCTCAATCTCAAGCCTCAGTTCCAAGCTCCCACTTGCCTGGAATCAAGTGCTCTGTGAGTGCTTTGGTTCTTTGGAAAAAAACAATCGCACTAAACATAGTTTCCTACCTTTATTCCCCATCCATGGGGGCATCCACCCCATCTTAGACTGTTATCTCACTTTTTATCTTTAAGTGATTGGCTCTATGTCACCTTATGTTGAAAGGGACAGAGGGAACGTATCTTTTTCTCTGAATTAGACCACTGAGTTGCTTTTACGGAGCTATCTTGAGGAGGTGATAGCTTAGTTGCTGCTTTTTGTCTGTAAAGAATCTTTCTGGAGTTCAAGAGCATCCACATTTCTGTGCAAAGGAAACACACACACACACACACACACACACACACACACACACTTCCATAGGCCAAGTAGGATCATGGTGGGTCTGGGATGCTTTTGCTAAATGAAGAGTTCCCAATGGAATCATATTACATCCTACTCATAAAAGCCTTACGCTCCACTCATTCCTATGGCCCTGAAAGCCACTGCCCATTCAGGGTATAAATTGCCTTCTAATGAAGCTGTGTCATCAAATACTGTGCTGGAGGAAAGACAAGGGAGATATGCCAGTGAAAGCCAAAGAATCCTCAAGAAGAAAGGCTGTGCAGAGGCTGGTAGAGGTCAGGGCGCATTTTCCTCAGTGTGGACCATGGGAAACATTTCTCTCTTCACTCAGGTCATTCCATCAGTTCACGTCTGAATCCTTGAGATATGCCAAAACTTCCTTAGCAGTAGTTTAATTTCTGGATGTACCTGTTACTTTTGTTAAACTTTTATTTAATTTCTTTTATTTTCTAAGTTTTGAAAGCTTGAGGTATGATCATTTCTGCTTTTGGAAATTTGTTGAGGTGTTCTTTAAGGAAATGTGTATGGTTCATCTCTGTCAATGAATCAAAAGCTCTGGAGCGAGGTTGTTCTTTTGTCTTCATTACGTTATGATGAACAGGCAATCGGTGGAGCAAAGAGATATTGGAACAGTCCAAGTCATGGCTAAAACATTAGCTACAAACAGTTCTCAATGCTTTTGTAGCCACATGAGCCTAAGTACAGATGTGGGGAAAGCAACATGAGCCTGAAGCTATGGTTCTGCCCTCTGAAATTCTTCTTGACATTTGATTGCTACTGTGTTGGCATTAAGAGACGGAACCGTTCAGTCACTAATTACCTTCCTTATTGAAAGGGGTTATTATAAAAGTGATTTTCATTTCCTCAGCCATTTCCTGCCCTCTGAAGAATACCAAAGATTCCCACGAGTAGCTGACCAGACATCACTGGCATGTTGTTGGGGTTCTAACCTGTAGAACCATAAGCCAGAATACACATCTTTCTAAATTGCAAATCTCAGTTGTGTTTTGATGACAGTAACAGGAAACAAACTATGACGCTTGGAGTGGCCATGCTGACTTTCTAAATACTCAGTGTTCTTTTCTAGTCAATTTTGATTAAATCGATCATAAATTAGGTGAACTAGGGTAGGTCTTTATTCTGGATATATAATTTTACTATATTTTTACAGGTGCTGAGTTTGCTTTATCGTTTTTGGACTTTGTGTCTGCAGGGGAGTAGTGTAACTATGAGGAGATATTGTTCTTTAGAACATAGCCAGATTTTCTACCATTATCATTTTATTTTTAGTAGTTTATTGTTGCTTTCTTCCCATGAGTATTTATATGGTGCTCACTTTTGCTATCATAACTCCAAGAAAAGTGGTGAGGATTCAAGCATAATTTTCTATCACATTATATGAAATATGATAACATACGCTCCTTTTTAACTTCATGTTTTTTAAATTGTTAAATAAGAAGTTATGTTCATTATTGCTATGCTGTGTTCTACTATTCTTTGTTCACTAGAAACAATTTTTGTTTATAGCCTGAATTGTTTTATTTTTTCTCTTATCAGTTATATCTATCGTTGTTTAGTCTCTCGTGTCTCGTAATAAACTTCTCCCACTTGTCTGGGATATCGCTGATTCACTTTTTGACAAGGCAAACTCTCTTCCTTACAGCTGCTGTTCTAGGGTGTGCCTAGATGTCCCCCAATGCCTCATGTGGCCTTAGGTGGGGCTTTTCAGAGGTGGCTGGATTTACAGTGTGTGATGCTGATATTAAGTGTATGACACTGGGATTAAGAGTGCATGATTATTAAATTAGCCACTGACTGGTTTGGCATAGTTCTCGTTGTGGGTAAGGAGAAGGCTCCTCTAGGTCCTGGGTTCTTTCTGTAAAAAAAACAAAATCAAGTAAAAGATACTATCTCTGGATTGCTGATACTGGAACTACTTCTTTTTTAAAATTATACAAGGGTTTTATTAGATAGCTCAACTACTTCTGACGTTCTTCCCAAATTCTCAGAATATGCCCTTCATGTTCCCCTCACCCTGCATGATTGCTTTCCAGATTATTGGCTTCAAAAAGGACCTTGGAAGGTGGACTATAAAATGAAAAGCAGAATGTTGATAACCTAAAAACCAAGCACTCGTGATAGAAGAAAATCCTGGACTTATTTTCTCGGGATTACTGGCTCAAAGATACAATCAAGGTGGCCAATTATTGAGGAATTTTACAAAGTAGCCAGAAACTTTTGTGTTTCTTTTACTATTCAATGGTGCCTGGTAACAGATTGTAGTTTTGATTAACTACAATGACAGTGGGTAAATTTGTGGTCTTAGCTTTCTTGTATTGCGAGCTTGTATACTGCTTCTTGTAACCGCATAGACTTAATAATGATAGAAATTAAAGGCAATCACTGTTCCCACTGAGCAAGATCCAAGGTTTTCTGTAGGTTGGGCAATTTGACAGTCATTTTATTTTTTTAATTATTAAATTTTGGAAAGCACTTGGATGCAAAAGTGAATACTTAGGAAAAAAATCACAGCAAAGTAAATGTTGAAACATTGGCACATGTTGATTAATTGATTATGATCATTGACTGTGAAGGCTGTTTGGCTTCTGCTCATCAGCTATTGGTGTTCTGGCTCAACAAGCCATGTAGGATCCATGTTAAATTATTTCAGAACAAGAAACATCCCAGAGAACTGTTGTATTGGCCATCTGTCAGCTGTGCACATGAGGTAGAGAAAATTAAAAGGTAGATATTTTCCCTATTTATACTGAACAAGTGACGGTATGCAACAAAGGGGTATTTTGAAATAGAACCACTTAATTATACGATTTTAGAGCAAGGATGGAGAGTAGATTGACTATGACTGTCTCATGATTTCTATTTCAGTATAACTGAGAGACAAAGCATTAAATACTCGCATACTAAGCTATACTGGATTGCAAATACCACATGGTATCATAACTGCTAAAATGACATTCTCACTCCTCTTCATTTAATTTTGGAGCTAATTTTAATATATCCTTGTGTATTAACACGACAATTTTATTTTGAACTTTGACCTTTCTTAATTTAAAACGATCATCAAAGTGCAGGAAGATGTTATTTCTTTTTATTAACATTAATTATCAGCTCTGTGAGCTAAAATTTATGAACTAAATACAACTACAAAGCATCAATAAAAATCTTTTTGCTTCCACATAAAATCTAATGACTTTTCCAGCAATCCTGAAAGAATGATGTTCTTACCAATAAATCTTAAAAGCAAGAGATAATTTTTTAAGGAGAATAAAAAGTAGTACAAAAAATTAAAAAACAATACAGAGTTTCACTAAACAAAACAACAGGAATTCAACAATTGCTATATTGCATATTGCTGTCTTCAAAGTAGTTTTCAGGTTATCAGATATAAGTATGCAAAGTTCATCAATATTTATAAAAACTTAAGGAGAGAGAAAAAGTTATATACTCCTGATTTTGACCTTACTTGAGAATATTATTCCATATTCACACTTATTCTCGGGAGTCTCCCATAGAATAAATTTTAAAAATAGAGTATATGGAGAGAGAAAAATGTAGCAAAGGGAGATGTTAAGTGTTAAGTCCAAAGGAAATCCGGCCATATCTTCTTTCAGCTGAAGAAAGTCCCTTGTGTCACCAGAGGCTAGACCCTGGTGTTGGGCACAGAGCAAAAGAGTACTGCAGGTCAGACACATCTGAAAGAATTCTTAACCTTCACGCTCTCTTGGATCATGAAGGCTGCTACATTCCTTATTTATTATGTAGCACAGGAGTAGCTGTTACTAATAGTTTGCTATAGTTATAGTTGACCTAGTAGCCACTGCTATATGAGAAATGGTCTAATATTCACCTCTTAAGTGACAAAATAAAAACCCCAAGATGCTGATAAAATTATCCTTTTGTGAAAATGTCGGTAACTTTAGTTAAGCCTCTCTCTCTCTCTTTTCTCTATTTATCTAATTAATCCTCCATCCATGTATACATTCATCCATGCATCCACCCATCCATCACTAATCTCTCCATATGAGCCATAATGTTAATTTTTGTTGAATTTGTGGCTTTTCAGAAAATCTGATGTTTTGATACTCAAGCTAATATATTTACTATCTAATAAATATAAAACAAAATTGTATTTTCCGTCTAACCGGATGTGTGCATGCTTACGATCTACTCTTTTCAAGTGAAAATGATTTCATTGTTTTATTGTAGCACCTATTTATTAAATAAGCTCAAAATGAACAAATAGAAGTAATAAACTGGCTGAATTCTAGCATCCAGAATGTGTCCGTCAGCTCCCCTGTTGCTGGGATATGGCAACCAATACCTGCAATGAGAGGAGTTTGGCGTAGCTCCTGGCTTGGTTCAGAGGCTCCAGTCCCCTGAACTGACTGCAAGGCAGGCACTTCCTGGTGGAGGAGGTGGTACAGAAGACCTCCTGCCTCAGGGCCATCAGAGAGCAGAGAGAGCAGAGAGGAGCTGGGGAATTGTTATGAAAAGTATTTTTAATCTTTGCCAATCCAATAGGTTAAAAAATAAAGTTTGTTTTTTTTAGCTTTCGTTTTTCATTAGGGAAGATTTATTTGTTTATCACTATTCAGTGCTGACTTTTTACATGGATATGGTGTACGAGTGACAAAGGAATTGAGGGAGAGAAAAAGCACCACCTGTTCTCATGCTTCACCTATTTTTTTTTCAGGGAGACATTAATTTTGGCCATTACTAATCTGTTGCAATCTGATTTTAATCTTTCTTTTTCTTTTTCTTTTTTTTTTTTTTTTTTTTTGTACCAGGGATTGAACTCAGGACCTTGTGCTTCCCAGGCAGACCCTTATGCTGCTGAGCTATCTCTCTATCCTTGCAGTCTGTTTTGAAATGGGTAGTTATTCATTTTCAAGGCACTGCTGTGACTGTTGAGCACACAGGCTTTGGAGTCAGCACAGCTCCATAAAAACCATGGCTCTAGAATCATTGTCTCTTTGACTCTGAGCAGTATCATTCGTATTTGTAGCTGCTTCACTGGTACAATAGAGTAAAGCTATGCGAGGGGGATTAGATTAGATATTGTACAGATGAAAGAAAGCATAGCCTGTCAATCAATAATAAGATACTGCCTCTACTAATATTATTATCAGAATGATGTTCCAGGCATATGTTTTAGTGTGCCTTCATTTTAAAGGCTATTTTATGTTATTCATTCCTATTAAGAAAACCAGGGTCCAGGGAGATAGCTCGGCAGTCTAAGCACAAGCGTGGCAAGCACAAGGACCCAGATGCGATCCGCAGTAGCACACACTGTGTCGGCCTTCTGTTGTACCAGCCACTGAAACTGGGCCCGGTGGCACACACCTGTAATCCCAGGGCTGGGAAAGCTGAGACAGGAGGATCACTATGAGTCTGAGTTTTATAGCAAGACGCTGTACCAAATAAAACAAACAAACAAAAATTCCTTATGTATTTTTTAGAGTACTCATAGTTTAATTTTTACATTGAGTCATTTTTAAATTCACTTTCTTTATATCAGTATGATATAACAGCCTTGATTTTATTTTATTTCTTTAATTTGCTACAGCATCTTGCTATGCAGCTCAGACTCATACTGTTCCTCCTGTCTCAGCCTCCCCAGTGGTGGGATTACTGGTGTGTGTCACCACTCCAGGTTTTG
>NDGM011173837.1:0-25020 GCA_002564305.1 Octomys mimax | reverse complement strand
GAATAAGCACTTGCCTGGCAAGTGCAGGGTCCTGAGTTCAATCCCCAGTACCGCAAAAAAAAAGAGAGAGAGAGTACATTATATATGCTTATTTATTTATAATTTTATTTATTTTAATGAGAAGATAAAATAGCAATGAAACAGTTTCCAAACAGGCTAGTAGGGTAGTTACTATAATTAATACATTGCATATTGTTGTCTTCATAATAGTTACTCAGAGGACAAGATGCAGGCATGATATTTGTCTAAACAATGTTAGTACAGACTTTTATTCCCAATGAACTAAGAGAAAGTAGCTGTATATCTAACCTATCTTGTGTATGCATATATATTTTTTCTTTCTTTTTTCCATAACAAAATGGTCCTTTATACTTTTGCAGAGTTAGTAACACATGACTTGTATGTTAACAATTGAAAACCTAAAACATTTATTGATATAATTTCAAAGTATGCATCATGTCTTTTAAGAAATTGTATGAGTCTAGTATAGTATCAAAAAATCCTGTTTCTTCCTTTGTCAGAGATGGATAGATAGATAGATAGATAGATAGATAGATAGATGGGTGATAGGTGTGTGTGTGTGTGTGTGTGTGTGTGTGAGTGTGTGTGTGTGTGTGCAATAGGCTACATTTTTTATATGTCAAACAAAATAATGCTAGGTGGATGGCCGAATCCAACTTTCTTCTGGTAAAGCCACATCTTACTGAGATCTGTAAGATATAAAGTGATACCGTATTCTTACTAACAGTTTGTTTTGGAAATACAGTTATTTTTATAAAAATATGTCATTTATGTTCATATGCAATGGTTTCATTATTATAATTTGGGGATGAGTCAATAAATATTTATTTTTCTAATTTTAATTTTGACTATAGAAGGTTCAAATTTATACAACCCATATAAATAAATGTGTTTGAGGCATTGTGAGATGGAGTATGAAGGGAGGAGCTGAGTTTAAAAAATTGAAGAGCTGTTACCCTAATAAATTATTTTTGAAAGATCTTGTGTATGGTATCATAAGGCTACATATGACTTCCTGATTTCAGAGTAAAATTGGGTGCTACAACCAGTAAGTTATATAAGTAACTTACTAAGAGAAGTCACAAAACCAAAGCTTTCAGAGGCCTCTTCAGTGCCTTGCTTATGTGGCCCTGGATGTGAGCTTTGTTCCTGCTGTAGTGTCAGAGGGACCCCCAGGGAAGGTTCAAAGACCTGAGCCATCTCTAGAGGGCAGAAAATGCAGGCTCTGTGTGGCTATGAGCAACAGTGGTTTTCATGCAGCTTGTGGTTTAGAGCTGACAGTCTGTGGTATTGATGCCTGCCTCTGTGCAGGCAACATGAGCTATAGGTCAGACTGCCATGCCTACACCAACCCCCCTGGAAGCTCATAGACCAAACCCCTAACAACAAGCCTAATATCCAGTCAACCAAGTGTTGACCTTTGAAGGGATGAAGACAAGACCCCCACCTATTCCCCACCCTACGGCAGTAAGATGATGGAGTCAGAGGGGGGAGGTAGGGACAGTGAGAAGGGGAGATAGGCCGAGACATAGGCACGGCTAAGGGGGCCTGGCTGACCTGTCAGGTGGCTGCAGAAATGGCCACCTGGTTACTGGAAATTGTCCTTTGTGCAACCTTTGCAGGTGTGGAATTATGCGCAGAGTCCCTCTTTCATACATGGAAACTCCTAAAACTCCATAAACCTTAGCCCACCACAGCAACAAAGGCTGCAACACTGGTTGGCTTAAAACCCCTCTAAAATGGGCAGAGCAAGGACAGCATCCTGTGAAACTCACTTTCAAGGTCTCCCTGGCGAGTTGCTGCTGGACAGCTTCATCCCCACCTTCACAATATCGTAAGGGAACCCCTGCATCTCACTACTTTCATGTTCTGAGCTCCTGAATCCTTGGATTTAAGTCCGCTTGGCTCCACTCACTATTCCTCATGCAAGGGAGAGCAAGAAGCCAGGAAGTAGAGGTCACTCAGAGGAGACTTCTGGGTCCCCAGCCTTTGTGGTGACCTTGCATAACATGTGACAGTGAGGGAATTGTGTGCTTTGCCGTGTCACACATGCCTTTTGATCTCAGATATGGGGGATCTGTCTGGCTTTCTTGTACATAATACATATTGGATATACAGCTTCTTCCTCTATTTTATGATGTTATTTATCAGGCCACTTTGAAATCAGAGTGAGGAAAAATCAGCAGACTTCAATATGGTTTCAAGTGTATTTCAGAAATATACAAATATTCAAAAATATCCAATTATATGTCATTCTTATGATTCAGTGTTTTGACTGGTAACACATCTTGTAGAATTGAGGAAAATTACGCAGCCTGACATAGCTGCATCTATTCTCACCTGACACAGGACATAAAATAGAAAAGGGAGAAAGCTGTATGCAGTCTTCACCGGTAACTAAATAGCTGGATGAAAATAACCAGAGAAAGACATTTCCCTGCTGCTTTTCTGTTGTTAGTATTTCCCCCTCAAAGCTTTGAATTTCTCTCATTTCCTTTCTCCCTGAGACTCTTGATTCTCAGCTAGAACTTAATAAAATGCAAAGGTGCGGTCCCTGTAGTGAAGTTTTCTGTACTCACACATCTTTGCCACTTTCTGATTATGACTAAGTTGTTTCAGGTGCTTGTATTATAATTTCCCTTTCTATAAAATGAGGATGGTCATTTTATAGGCATTTTATGACAAGTCCCATGAGGATCTGTCATGAGGAGCAACAATCCATGCAGGGGACTCAGCCTACTGCCTATGACTAGTGACTGTACTAGTACCAACTACTCCTTACTTTTACTCTTGGCTGTTTTCATGTGCTCTGCACAGTAAATCAATTGAAGAATAAATATTCACATTAATTCACTCAACAGACACATTAAACAATGATTTTACATCAAACATGTGCTAGGGCTGGGGATACAAAAATGAATAAAAGTGGTGCTCATGAGAAAGGAGGTCATGTCCATGTCCATGCTTGTCCATGCTTTTCTATTTCTAGCCCCATCAGCGTGCTTGGCATGTGGAAGGTGTTTAATAAATATATAACAACTAAGCAAATAACCAGCCCTACGAAGTAAGTATGATGACTCTGTTCATTTTGTAGATGAAGAAATTGAAATTTACAAAGGAAGAGTTGTTCATCAGGGTCCCTCAGGGAGTAAGTCACAGAATTGGAAGGAAGGCCCATCTCAGCTTGACTCTGCTCACAGGAAGAACCCCTGTTGTCTCATTTTCTGCTGCCCAAGAGAGAAAACGTTAGCACTGCTGATTTGTGCTCCATACAAGCAGTGAATTAAGCTTTCCGATTTTTAATAAGCACATAGTGGCCTTGTAGATAAATGAAGAGCTCAAAAAATATTGTATAAGTATTTGTTGATGATCTTCCTTTCTGGATAAGGTATTGTGTTTGTCTTGGAGATGTAGTTGTTTGTCTTGGGGGTGAATTGTGCCTATAGTCCTCTTGTGCTAAGTGCTATATGGCAGCATATGTCAGAGGTTCTGACTTAATCAGAGACAGTCATCAGAAAGGCTACCTTGAAAAAGGGATTTGCAAACTGAACACTGAAAGGTGAGTAGAAAAAAAATGGACAAAATCTTTCTGGCAGAACAGTGTTCCCCCAAGAATAAACTGAATCATTAGATGGCTGAAGTAGACCACTGTAGTTTCTCAGAGAGTGTGCAGGGCAGTGAGATGACACGACAGGGCCATATTCTCTAGGGTTTAAGCATTTTGGTCTTAAGGTACAGTAGGTTTTCAGTAAAAGAGTGATGATGTGATATATAAAATTTGAAAGTATTATTAAATGCAAGGAGTTATGTGGACAATGATGTCACATGGACCAGAATGGAGGCACTGAAGATTGAGAAGTGGATGACATGAGGGAAACTCAAAAGGGAGGGAGAACTCATAGATTTCATGACTTAGAATAGGAGATGAAGAGGAGGCAGTTCTGAGTTTTAGGGCACTTCTGGCTTATGGAATTAGGACCACTTTAGGATAATGTTCACAGGCAGATGTGTTAAAGTCCAAGAGATTCCATACAAACCCATTAGATCTGAAAAAAGAAAAGTTTCTTTCTTCTCTGCACCTCTTTATTAAGGGGCAACACTTATTCCAGAATCCTCCCAGTATCCCTCTCACGTGTAGGAAGCTGGGTAGAAAAATAAATAATCCCTCCAATTGTGAGACTCGGGGATTGTGGTCTGAACAAAACATTTCAAGTGTACTATCATCTAAAAATGAAGAAGCTAGCCCACGCCTGTGCTCTAGGGACAGGATATAATTGTTATTCAAGGTGTTGATGAAATGATTTTTCTGGGACAGCAGGGAAAGTCTGAGGTAGTTGTTAAGCAGTTGTAGCAATGGGCACTCTGTCTCCTATAGAGAAAAGTGACTGAGTGGATTCCTTCATGTGCTGCAGGAGGAGGAGTTCTAGTTCCCTTTTGTGTCACTTCCCGTGGGCTCTGACTCACCTGAGTTGTCTCCCTCAGCAAAAAGAGTTTCTAGCTCTTCTTTCTCACCTCAGGTGGGTTTTGACTCTCCTCCTTTGACACCTTTTTTCTGTCAGCTGGCTGGTATAATAACATTTTTTACTGAAACAGGAGAAGGCATGGGATGTAAGATCTCAGAAATAAGTGAGGATATTGTGATTGTAAACCTTCCTCACTGTTTGCAACCCAGAATGGACTGGGAGAATCATTAACTGGAGGTGGTCAGAACAAAATGTCTCTTCAAGTGAGTTGGGAGAATTCTGGTCCTGACAGATGCTGCAGAAAACTAGATTCTACGTGGAGAAATGCTGGGGAGTGAGCGCACTCCTATCTGAGAGAGTGATGGTGCATGCCAGTGTGTGAAATGGACTGCAGAGAAGTCTAAAACACTAAACAAAACACAAAATAAAGCAAAAACAAATATCATGCTTTCCCACAAACACATAGCACCAAAGCATCCTTTTAAAACTCATCAGTGTATCACATGCTCACCACTGATCAACATGCTGAAGAATAGAGCTTTGGAAAACTTTAAAGAATATTGGGTAGCATCAAAGCAGGAAGGCCAAGGAAAGGAGTGAGGAATGAAGTGTTCCAACATAGCAGAAAATCTGTAGAGTCCACGTCCTAGTGCTCAATATGGTTTGGCAGCCCTGGGTGTAGACCATACATGAACTCATATGAGGTTAATTCATGAGTCAAAGGAAGCCTGAGGTAGTAAATCAATCCACTACTCTTCTAAGAAATTGGCTGCATTTCAGGATAGCCCAAGGAGTGATTATTGGCATGGACAACTGTTTCTCCCACTTTTAAATTAATTGAAGATAACAGTATGCAATATAAAAATGACTGTTAATTTTTCTATAATCTTGTATTGAAATTCTGTATCATTTTTGTCTTTTAAAATTCTCTTTAAAATAAAAAAATTTAAACATTGAGGAAGAAGCAGTATAAAGGCTAAAGGTCACTGCAATCATGTGATTACTTATTAAGGCAAAACTGAAAAGGAAAGATGAAAAGTGAATGTATTGGTTACTTTTCTCTCATTGCTGGGACCAAATACCCAACACCCCAAATGAAGGAAGGAAAGGCTTAGTTAGCTCACACTTGGTGGGAGTTTCAGTCCATACTCGTCTGGCTCCAAGGCAGAGCTCCGCATGGTGGGGCAGCACTTCATGGCGGCGGAAAACAGCAAAGAGCAAAGGCAAAGGGAGGATCAGCAGCAGCAGTGGCAGGGGCCAGCCTTTCTCCTTTCTTTCTATTCCCTTCAGGCTATCTGCCCTAGGGTGGGTGCAGCACTCACGCTCATAATCCCAGCAGTACTTAGATGCATACTCCGAGCCTTGAATCATGAATTAATTGCAAACTCTAGAACCATGCCCCAATGACTGCATGAGGCTTTGGGGGACAGCTATACACAAACCATAACAACAAATCAGTGTGAAACAGTGAAAAGGTGGGGTTTGGTAAATCACTTGTGAAATCTTGCTTAGATGTGTGGCTTTGGGCAAATGACTTAATCTTCCTCATTTTCTTTCTGTATAAAACCACTTTACTTGCTAGGTGATACAAACATTAGAAATAATACACTTTATTCTGAGGTCTTATTATATCATCACTGTGAAAATATAGAATGCATGTGCTTGACATATTGTAAGTGCTCAGTTAATTAAAGCTATTTCTATTATTTCAAGTAGCAAGAAAGAATTATTAGCATAAGACACAAAGTTCTCATTTGCTTCTCATAGTAAAAATGTCTTCTAAAATGTGTAACCTTTGTGTCTTGCTGGTGGTAGGGTAGAGTTGGGACTGGAACTATTGGCAGGTTAAAATTCCAATTCTACTCCTTACTCTCTGTGTGATTTTGAACCAATCTAACTATACCCAAGCGCCTCAATGTTTTAATCTCCCAAATACAAACAATGGTTTATTTATTTTACATTTCCTCTGTAAGACTTATGATATTCAATCAATGTACTATGCCAACTTTTCTTGGAGTTGGGGCTCCTCTTCTTGGGTGTCAGGTACCACTTTGAGGGGCACGCCCTTGTCAGTGCAGTTTGGTCTGCACTGGCTATGACTGAATGATTTCCACTGTGGCCTTAGGCTCATGCTGTAATATCTATCACCAAGACCACACAATGATAGCCTAAGGTATTTTAGGATTTCTCCATCTTCTCTTTTATTTTAATATTTGTCCTTCCATTGGATTTGTAGATAAGAAGTAAAACTTCAAATCTGTTTGGTTCTACAGTACACTTTATTTTCACAAGACCATTGTAATATGAGTCACAATTGTATTAGTAAAATAAAGAAGCCTAACATTTATTGAATATTTACTTGGTACAAGAACCATACTAAGTTATTTCTCTGCATTATCTTATTTAACCCTAATTCTTTTTGTTTGTTTGTTTTTGTTTTTGTCTTCTTGAGACAGGGTCTCAGTGTGCAATTCAGGCTGATCTTGAGCTCATTTTATAGCCCAGGCTGGTCTCAAATTTGCAATGATCCTCAATTTTCAGACCTCAGCCTCCCAAGTGCTAGGATTACAGGCATGTGCCCTAATGTCCTACAGGTATGCACCATGATGTTCGGCCCTAACTGCCAACCTATAGGAGGTAGATATCGTTGTTATAGATAAAGAACTAAAAACCAAAAAGATGGAATAACCTGCTCAAGCATATAGCAGGAGGTGATAGAATCTGGATACAGAATTACTGACAGTTGATTCAAGAGTCTACACCTCTCATCTCCTTGGATTGCTATTTTACCTCTCAGAAGACATTTCTTGTCCTTTAATAAGTAGAATAGTATATGGTAATTAATCCAAGTAATTGAGAAGACTAAGAATTGGGGCTTTTTTATTTCTACAAGGAAAAAGGCATCATAAATGGCTGGGGAGAGCCAATCACTCATCCCAGGAAAGCTCCGCAGGTTGTCCGAACTAGGTAATGACCACCCACATGGAGAGGGTACACAGGTAAGCATGACAGGTTGGATCCACCTTTAGGAGGGCTGACAGGCTGGTGGAACCACATAAGTGATCTTTCTCCATTCTTCTCTACTCTGGCAAGAGAACTTAAAACAAGTCATACATTTTTTTTTTAAATTTTGAAGCTTTCTTAACATTTTTGATTCAAAATTTATACTATCTGAGAAGAATTTTGTCCACTAAGCAGACAAGCCCTAGCTCATGGGTAGAAGCAGTGAAGAGAGGCATAGCTGTCTTTTACCAATTCCAGCTCCATCTGAAAGATGCATTCTAGGCTTCTGGGAGCTCTATGTGTCTACCGATGGCTGCTGGTCACCATTTCCAGATCTTAGCAGGTATGTGTGAGTCACTTCTATTCCTTGCTATTACCTCCCAAATAACTTTGCTGTATGCAAGTCACTATATGAGGTTCTGTTTTCAGGAGAAATGTAGCTAAGATAAGTCTTTAAAAACATAAGCATTGCAGCTTTTGGGCAGGATGTCCATTCAGCTGTGGGATCAGCATAAAGATTTGTACAGTTTATTATGGCCTCCTTCTTTTGCTCTCTTGTGTATGGCTTTAGTTGGATGTCATCAGCTATCTTGTGTTGTAACCACCCCAGTTGCCCTTGTTGGTTTTTACTGCATAGTTTTCCAGCAGATTATTAATAGAAAAACACATAAGAGCAGAATACAAAGCTTTAGAACTGGACCCTGGGTCCTGGGGTGTGCCTGATCTTTCGATATTAGGTTTGGGTAAATCAGGAGTATTCCAGCCAGGGTAAGTTCACTTTTATATTAACTCCTATGCACCCCATTTTCTGATCCAAGTTGCAGTGCTTCAGAGGGCTTTGTTCCCACGCAGGACTACACTTCATCAGGAAGTGACCCATTTAGTTGTATCCTGTGCAACCCTAGGTCTGTCTGTTCTTCTTCCTTTGATCTCATGGCATGTTTTATTCTCATACAGCAAGACTTAATATTCTGGAACTTCTGGCTCCAGAACAGGCAGTTTGAAAGGGGTAATATTAGTGATAGAATGAAGAAATGGAACTTTTCTTATCTACTTTTGTTATCAGAAGACCCCATAGCTTACAACGAGTCTTTATTCTCATATTCACAAGATGGCCCAAGCAACAAGTTTGGTTTAGATAGCCTGGCCTCATCTGGGCAGCTCTGCTTTATGCCATGAGTTGGCTGGGCAGGGCTTGGTTATGGAATGTTGATTCGGTTTTGATCCACTCCGTCCAGATTTGCTCTGGAAATCATGCTGGAGGGACAGTAGCTCCTGCAACAGCTCTTCTCTTAGAACTAGACCAATGAAAAGCAAGAGCCAAGCCCATTTGCACTAGCATTTGTGAGTCCTCTGGCTTCAGTGTAAATATATGAAATGAGATATTAATTAGCCTTAAAAAAGAGAATTATAACTTGCTATTTGTAGCAACATAGATGAAATTGGAGGACCAGACACAAAAGGAAAAATTCTACACTATCTCACTTGTTTGTAGAAATTTTGAAAAACCAAGAGAGAATAGATCAGAAATAAAAAGAAGATGGGAGGCAAAATGGAGAAATGCAGTTCACGGCATACTAAGTTGCAATTATGTACAATGAATAAGTCTAGATGTCTGTAGACATTATTTAGCATAAGGGATAAAGTATAGGGGTGCTTATTATAAAGAAGGAGGGAGAAACTAAGAGAAAGGGACAATGATGATATTTTTCTTTTGAGACATGGTTGTGCTGTAAGCACAGGCTAGCCTTGAACTCACCACGGTCCTCCTGTCTCAGCCTCCCAAGTGCTGGGATTACAAGCATGTGCCACCACACTGGTGAGGATAAGTTAGTTGCCTTGAATATATAGTCATTATTTCTGTACATATATCAACAATTGTATTGTCCGTGTATATGGCATGCAGAACAGTCAGCAGATATTTAAATGAAAAATATTTATTATGTAAAAATACTGTCATTCATCTTACTTAAAATGTTCCTTCTGCTTTGAACACACACAGCCTATGATTCTTGCCACTTTCTGAAGCAGTTCTGGAAGTCCTCTTTCATGTATGTATGTATGTATGATTAAGCATTATGATTGCTGCTGTCAAGTGCCAGCCAATGGAAAGGCAGCCTCATGAAGGATTAGGAAGTCTTTCCTTCATTAGATCTGCCGCCATGTGACTCTTGGCTCTTTCCCAAAGTCACATCACCATGAAAAGTAAATGTTATGAATTAATTTAGGACTTCGAGGCAGCCAAGACAGTGCAACTACAGATACAATGAAGGACCCAGAACTGCTTCAGAGAGTGGCAAGATCGACGGGATAGGAATCTTGAAAATGAGAGGGGTTATGTAAGGAGGATTTCTGGCAATATTCTTTTTACATATGTATATATTCAGATTCAATTTCCATTGCAAAGTATGCAGGGCTTTCACACTGAACTATATCCCTAGCCCATTTTTAAACTTTTTTTAAAATTTTGAGGCAGGGTCTCACTAAGTAAGCTCCCCAGGCCATGCTCAGTCTATAATCCTCCTGCTACTGCATCCTAGGATCACACTGGGATTACAATCATGTACCACCACTCCTGATTCATAACTTTAATAAATAAATCAGTGGATGGAAAATATGCATATCCTCAACCCAGTCTGAGGTGAAGCTTTCAAAATATCTGTACATGGAGGACAGAATCCATTTAGACCAATCTTTCTCAAAGTCTTAAAAGACTATTGTAGTTTAACTGAATAATTGATTGTATCTTAGGAGAAGGGATGGATTCTGGGGAGACATCTTTCTTTGTGGGTAGGAAGGTCAAATTCTGATGTGAAGGGTGGAATTTCTAGGAATGGACTTTGGGAGCAGAAGAGCAGGCACAAGGATAGGAGATCCATGCTGGGGACTGGGCACTTTGTAGAGGGAGCGGGGTTTAGGCTTCAGTGCCTTCCTCTGACCTCCAAGCCAAGTCATGATCACTGAAATGCTGCAAGTCGTGTCTCCTACAAGCAGTGAGTCCCCTTGGTTTAGTAGTTTTCTTTCTTTCCACATCTCAGTAGCAGTAGTCATATAACTTTGTGTGTGGTCAAAAAATAAAAGCTTAGGCTAGGAAGGGAAAACAGAATATATCTTGTTTAAGTAGATGCTTAATTTGCCTACTATAAAACATGTTTTCTCAAAAGGGATTAAGTTTTTAGTGTGAACTTTGAACATTTTTCTAGTCCATTTGGGAAATACAATAAGAGGGGACAATCATATTTCTGTTGGAGACATGAGCTTTTTTTCTTTTTGACCTTGTGAGAAACCATTTATTCTTGTGATTTATAAGCATAGTTTACATATTTTGGTTAATAAGTGCATCAAGAGTGTAATGTGAGTTTCCTTAAGAATTCTAAGACCACACATATCAAACTCAGTTATACATGGTTTTAGGGTATTAGACAAATGTCACTTAATATTACAACAGATACATTTTATGCTTGTTTCATTGACAGAGGGCCATGCCTTTTGAAAATAGTTTATTTGATGAAACTTTCTTATTCTCAGGAAACCTTTTGGTGCTTTAATATAATTTATTATGCCTCTTAAAATTCTGTTTGTTAAAAGCACTGGTACATTATAAATACCTGTAAAGAAAATATAGCTTAAAATTTCAAGGGAAATATATAAGTTTCCTCTTTGACATTTTCACAAAAATCCACACAGGCACTAAGAAAGACTGACAAAAATATTTTATGTCTTTACAACATACTCCAGGTTGGAAACATTCAAACATGGTTTTCTCTAAATAGTTAAAGCTCCTCTAGATCGAGCCTTTGGCTACTATCCAATGAGTTGCATGGTGTTTTAATCAGGAAAAGATACTATTAGGAATGATTAAAAGAAAATAGCATACATTTAGCATTGGACCATGAATGGGGAAAGGGTGAGTGTTAACTTTTGCCACCACTCACTAGGGACTCTAGTCATTGTCTAAAATTTATTTATTTAGGCATTTATTTTTGTGATTGAAACTGAATCTGAAAATTCCCAAGTTTGTTTGGTTTTTTTTTTTAGTTTTATACCTACCATATACCTTATTTCAAACAACATGCTTCCAAACTTTTGGAAGCAAGGCTGCCAGTCTTTTAGAACATCCTCTAGACAATGCTGTAGAAATAGCCTTGCTTCATCCAAATTCAAGGCAGCTGATGTGTATGTTTCCAGTCAGAGCAGAGGAAGTGCCTTCCTGAATTACTTCAGTGTCACTTAGGAAGTACAGGCTTTGTGGAAGATCTGGGAAGAGCAGCTCAGTGGGTGATTTCAGGCATTTCTTATGATAACCGCCTTTGAGAGCACGTTGAGAAAGAAAGGCTAAGAGGTTGGCAATTAATTAATCAGAGAAACAAATATTCATGTGAGGTAGGGTTGAATGAATATGTCAAACTGGATTTCAGAGATACTTCCTAAAAGGCATAAAGCAACTATTTTTTGTCTGCAAATGTAACTTAAATTAGTTAGATCATAGCAACCTCTAAATTAATATTAGAGCTTGCCTGATGGAAATGGAGAATTTTTTCTTTCCTCATATGTTACACTTTGAGCATATTTAATATAAAGGTGGGCAAAATCAAATGCCTGCTGGATGTTGGCCAGTAAGGAATAACGTGGCCCACGTGAGTAGTGTAGGGCAGGCCAGAGGGACCCAGATCTCAAATCCAACTGGGCAGTCGCTACCCAGCTTTAACCAACTGTTGCTATGGGTATAGATGTCTGAATACCCTGTTTTATAGGAAACCCCCTATTTTCAGCAATATCCCATAATTTTAGAACATTCTGTATACCAGATAAAGTTTTCAAGGAAAAAAAAATGAGGGCTATGGGCTGCCAGTCTATGTCTTCTGACTTGAGGGATGGAAGCAGTTTGGTGAAAACTTGGATATTGTCAGCTAGAAGTTGGGAGAAGATCCTTTAGTATCTAGAAATGAGCAATCAGTTTCAAAGATCCAAGCTAATCTCTTCTAATGACATGATTTTTCTTTAAATAAGCAAAACCTCTCCCCGGTTCTCCCCATTATACGTATTTTCCTGTTATTACACTGATTCTTCATGTTACAATGGTCATCCATTACTATTAAACAAATTATGAGAACAAATACGCTGAGAAAACTGTGTGAATTAGTTCTGTCAATATTGAGTTTGTAGCAAAGGAGACAGGGGAAACCTCCAGATGGGAATAAGAGGAAGACCAGGACATGCAGCATGCGTCATAGCCACCGTAGAACCACAGAGGCCTGTGTGGCATGCCAACCACACAGAAATGTTCTAGAGTCCCTCTTACTCAATGATGCAAATTTCAAGGTCTCTTCTGGATCTAGAGATTCAGCTTTTTCTCCAAAATGACAAGACTTTCTGCACTCTGATTATCAATAGGAAGGCCTAGTCTCTAGGGTATGAGCCTAATGGTGAATTCTTTAACTAGATACCTTGCAAATACTTCCTTGGGATCAAAATTCAAAGAATTATGTGGTGAAAACATTCCTCATATTTTTAGATTACTTTTTTCATATTAGGGGTTCCCTCATGGATTCCTCTTCCTGTATGGAATGACATAGGCAGGCCCATGGGGCATCCTAGCGAGGGACAGAGCTATAATTAACTGCGACTCCAGAAAGAGCAAAACACTTCACTTGCACAGGCAGGGAAGACATATTTTGAAAGAACTATGATCAATTCTGGAAGCTGGATTTCCTATTTGGGCTCATCCCCCTTCAAATGTACAGTTGGGGGAGAAAAAGGAAAAGTCCCACAAAGGATATTATAAGCACAGAATCAATAACAAAACAACCACTCGGACACAAGCAAAATCTAAGCGGGAAGGAAGATGCGTAAATATTTCCAACTTGGGAACACACACTTGCTTTAATTTTCCTCTTTCAGAATGTTCACCAGAGCTTGCAGCAGCCGGTCGTCTCTGTGCTTATATGGTTTTGTGTTATAGAAAACATCCACATAGTCGTGATAGAGAGTGTCCTCAGATTCTTTAAGCTGGGAAGGTTTGTTCAGCTTTTCCAGGGCTTTGTAGAAATTTTCATAAGGGATGTTGAGCTTCGCACTTGGAGACTTCTTTGGTGACTGCTTTGGAAGTGAGCTTTTGCTGAAAGCACTCTGCAGGAGTCGCAGCATGGCCTCGGAAGGGGCCCCCTCTGTCTGCTCTTCCCATTTGTCCCTCACACTGCTGCTGCTGCTGCTGCTAGGACTGTTAGTTACCAGGAGGGTCTCATTCAGGTCCTGCTGTGTAGGCTGCTCCTGAAACACAGAATGTCACCAACAAAGAGGGAAAGCTCATTACTGACTGTGAAGCAAGGAAGCTACAGCCCTAGTACAAGCCCACTGCACGTTCCCTTGACAAGGCCTTTGGGGAGCAGCAACAGTGTAAGGGCTGGAGCCACACAGATTAAGTTTTCATGCCTCATTTTTCCATTTACTGATGGACACCTAGCAACCTTGTTTATCTCTCTGAATTCAGCTCAGTAAAATAGGAATCAGAATACCCCCATGTCTGGTCATCTTCAAGAATGAACTTTCGACATGACCTCAGTGCATGCTCAGGATGTGTTAGTTTCCTTCACTTGCTGCCCTGCTGTGATAGAATCTTTAGAAGACAATATTTACTAACTGGCTGAAGTATGAGGCATCACCCAGTTGATACAGAGTAAGATCAGCCTTCTAGAGGCCCCCCCACTCTGTCTGAAGTTATCCAGTTACCAGAAGGGAGAGCCCAGAGACTGGTGGTGTGGCTGAGGGGAGGGAACTGAGAGATCATTCATGTGGCTCTTTTTCAATCACCCTAGAAGTATACTTGCTCCCTGGATCTTCTGCAGTGACCAAAATGTGTATATGCTTAGGTCCTTTACAGAAAATGACATAGCATTTGCATAAAGCCTGTGTATATCCTTCTGCATGTGTTGATCACTTCTGGATTACCTACAATAACTGCTCAAGGGTAAATGCCATGTAAAGAGTGGCTAGACTCTTATTTAGGGAATAAAAGACAAGGAAAACAACTCTATGTAGTTCAGTACAGGCACAATTATTTTTTCAAATTTTTTTTTAATCAGTAGTCAGTTAAATCTGAAGTTGTGGAGCTCACAGATAACAGAGGGCCAACCAAATTTCAATGTTTTAGCAATGAAAGAGTTTTGTTAATATCTTTTAAGGAATTGCAGAGGAAAAAGTGCTTATCAAGTCCCCTCTCTGGGGACTGAAAAGAAGAGGCCCATGGGTCTCACATCCTGGTGGGAAGCTACTTAATAGACTACGATTATGACCAGAATCTAAGCTGAGACCTTCACAGAATTAGTTTATAAATGTCTTGAGTAAATACTATGTCTATATATCTTCTAACATGTTCCCCACTGACCTGGACCTATTTGAAGGAGGCCATTGTAGATATTCTGAAAATTTACCTACTATAGCTGAGGAACTATGCTAGACATTAAGGGATACTGAAATACAGGAAACGGGGCTTCTCTCCACCAGCTGATAAGGGAGATGCCAGCAGCTGCTGGAGGCTGAGGCCAGCAACGCCAATGACTTCCTTCAGCCTGAGAGAATGTGTGATTCCATTGCTCTCTTGGGCACTGCCAGGATGTGTTGACTGAGAATCAGCGACTAAACAGGAGTAGTAAAAAGCAGCCTATGTGCTCCTGCTACCTGGGGCTTGATTTTCTTTTTGCAAAATGAACATACTAAGGTCCAACCTTTTTAGATTATAAGGATTAGAGATTAAAAGGTGGGACTGGAAGCCATTTGAAGACTAAGGGCAATACCATTGTTGGCTACATGTGATCATGCATGAAGACAATTTTATAATTTGCTGTCATAAATACGTAAGACTCACACTGGAAAATTTATGCAGAATTCATAATAAATTTTAGGCAAGAAATAATAAGTTTCCTAAGGAAATAAACAGTTTACCATGACTTCTCCCTCATCCTTATGCATGTCTTGGGGGGCTTGTTGCTTAGCTCAGTTGTTTAAAGTGCCTACTTAGGCAAACCCAATCAGGCACAGGGGATGGTGGTTCAATCCCCAGCACCACATGCATCACCAGGCCAGCCCTTCAGGCAGCCTGAGGCAGCCAAAAATAAAGTAAAATTCTCCTATGCATGTCTGGCCCATTCCCTGCCTGAATGCAAAGTGCACAGCTCGGCTCCTGCATTGCCTGCTGCAGTGCAGAAGAGAACATGCGCAGAACGGGGTGCACAGACCTCTGCCGTGTCCACCATCTTCTCCACCCCTCTTCTGTCATTCTGCACGGTGTTGTATGATGTGTACACACGAGGCTGTTTCATGTGCTCCGGCTGAGAGGAGGTCCCGTGCAAAATCAGCTTCCAGTTCACAATTCGCCCTTCATTTTTCACTCTTCCAGACTAGTGAAAAAAATTGTGTACATTTTGAATATAAGCAAACTTATTCAAAATAGCAAAAAATGATTTTATAGTTAAAATCTTATTTAAGCATTCCATGCATTCCATGTTCAGAGCTCTATTTCCAAAGAGACATCAAATTCACTGTTCTATAAAGGTTGCTATAAAAATGCATAGCTTTGATCATTTAAAAACTGATTAATTGCTTATTATCAAGCATCTAGCTACAAAAATCAGAGTGTTCCATATAAATCTTTTTCATATTGGTATAGTTTTAAAAATCTCACTGTACTTGAAGTCTAAAATATCTGAAAGTAATCTAGAAGTGTAGAAACAGATTTATAGATGATATAAAATAGTCCCATTCTGGTAAACATATTTTCTTAGTTTCCTAGTGGTGAAATTGCACTAAAAAATTGAGGACTAATTCCAGAATAGGACCAACTATTATTGGAAGGAAGAGTATTGTCTTCCTTTGTTATGAGAATAGAACCTTTTAAGACTTTCACTTCTAAACCATAACCTTAGCAATCTTTAACAGAAAGCTGTTCTAAATGATAGCAAATAACAATAGCTATACAACTTTTGTTGGTCAATATTTTTAGAAATTTAAAGTAAATTCTTTTCTAAAAACATGTTTCAGATGGAAATTTAAACTCCTGATGCTTATTGCAGTTTATTCCAGGAGACCTCAGAGATGAGATAATATTCATTTATATTCTCACCTATAGAAAAATGGAGAAATTATGCAAAATAAATAATTTAGCCATATTTGGTTTCTTACCATACACTCTTGCTCTTTCCTTTTATATCAGTAATTATGTGTTAAAATTACAGAAAGATGTCAAATAGTGTTAGTACAAGTTGTGCATCCTTTTTATGAAATGCTAGAGACCAGAAATGTTTCAGATTGCTGATTTCTTTTCAGATTTTGGAATATTTGCATAGGCTTCTCTAGTTGAACATAGTACATCTAAAAATCTGAAATTTGAAATGCTCAAAAATCTAAAGCTTTTTGAATATCATATCAATTTAAAAAAACAAAATGAAAAAAAATTCAGTTTGTTGTATGAGTGAAGATGGGAAAAATCATACATAAGATATCTTGCCTAGGATGAAGCTACTTCTCAATAGGTACTGCAGAATAATCTTAAGAATGTTTTCATGTGACTCCAGCAAACCATCATGGCAAGGCATTTGACTATATTCATGATCATGGCTGACTCTAGTGGCCATAGATCACGTGGCTAGTTGGACTTAGAGGTGAGAATGCCTGGATTTGCCCCATAAGCTGTCATATTCTTTATCAGTCATTATGGCTTGTACCTAGATGTCTCCCCAAAGCTTCATGCAGTCATAGGTGGGGCTTTTGGGAGGTGACTGGACCTAGGGTGTGTGATGCTGGGTTCAAGACAGTGATGCTGGGGCTGACCCATGGTGCAGTGCTAGAGTCAACGGTGTGCCCCTTGGGGTGTGAGTGCTGCCCATCCTGAGTGTGGGCAGCCTGGATAGGATGTAAGGGACTGAGGGGGTGGAAGGGCTTCCTGCTGCCTCTTCACTACTCCGCTGCTCTGGTGCCTTCTTCCTGCCATGAACTCTTTCTCCTCTGTGATGCCACCCTGACTCTGAGCCAGCCACTTACAAACTGAAACCTCTACTATGAACTACAATAGACCTTTCCTACTTTAACTTTGGGTATTGTGTGTTTTGTCTCAGCAACAAGAAAAGTAAGACATCAGCATATCTTTTCTGCTCTCTTATAGTATGCCTGGCGTCCAATCTTCTTAAATTATTTTCTATATATCCAAGTGGGGAGAGCTTCAAACACTGCACTTTTCCTTATTTGTATGAATCAGTGGTCAAGTTCTTTACAGTCTTGATGAGGTCAATCTTAACACGTGCTCCTAAGTGTTTAGCAGTGAGTGTTTCCTTCACCTGCACATTCAGACTTACCATATCTGCAATTCTCAAAGTCCAGGTGCCAACAGGATTCTCTCCCCAGGTGTGAACAGACATGAAGTCCCAATTCTTAAAGCCATTAGGGGATGTGTCCCGCTCCCTTTCTGCCAACAGTACAGTGTTGGTTCCTATTTTCATGCAAAAATACAGGATAATCAATTTCCTAATAGCTCACAGAGTAGGGTACACTGCAGAATGAAAGCCAGGAGAGATTGTTCCTCCTAATGTGCCAGTATAAAGTCAAGATAGAGACACTCATGAGGAAGAAATGTTTAGTTCACAGTACTTAGCACTGTGAATATTGTCTTCATATAATAATTTCCTTTAAGATATTGTATGAAACTAAATAATAAATTAATGTTTTGAAAAAGCAGAAATCTGAGAACTGCTTTTATTAAATAGACCAATTATGGCACTATCATTTGAAATATAAATGAAATCTTAAGGGCTGGCCAAATAACTCAGTGGATTAAAGTGCCTGCAGGCAGGTGCAGGGGCCAGGGGTTCAATACCAGGGTCTGCCATGCTAGACCCATCCCCAGGGCATGCTGAGATGGTGATTGAGACTGGCCTGTAATCCCAGCTCTTGGGAGGCTGTAAACAGGAGAATCACTATGAGTCCGATCTAGTAGTGAGACCCTGAACACACTGTAGACCCTTCCCTAAAATACAGAAAAAAATTTAAAAAAAGAAATCTTTCAAGATGTAGATACCTGAGCCTACAATCTAACATGAACATAAAAATAAATTTACCATGTAGTTAATTTACTTAATGATTAATCATGTGAATAATTAATTTAAAATGTATCAATTTAACAATTACTTATCATATACAAGCTAGAATTAGAAGTAAATATAAATTTTCAAGTGCAAGCACTGTATAAATCATAAATAAAATTTCATTGTAAGTAAAATATTAAATTAAAAACTCAGATACTTCAGGCCAGCCTTAACACACCTAGATGGCATAAACTCTAAACTTAATGGCATCTACTTGAAATCTTCAGGGGCTCATATCTTAGGAGGGGTTTATAGAATAGCTCTTCTATCATTTCTAGAAATTAAATTTGGTCTGTTGGGTCCTACCAAAAATGAAACAGCACTAGCATAACTTCTCTGGTTGGTTTGTAATGGATGACTAACCAGTTCTTATTGTATCTGAATTAGAACTATGACAGGAGAAGGGCATATGTCCACATATCATATCATATGACTTATTCATACTTATTCATAGCAGGATGGGAATTTTATTAGTTACAACCTTCTTTTTTTGTGACTGGCTAAGCCTGCTCTGGCAATGGGGCTGGAATGGCATGTGGTGCCAGGAATTGAACCATGGTCCCTGCGCTTGCCTAAGCTTGCCTAAGCAAGTGCTTTAGACTGCTGAGCTGTCTTGCCGGCCCACAACCTTCTTTTCTGTGTCAGAATTTCTATTTTTCTATTGATTCACTGGTTATTTCAGATGCATCTTCAAGTTTCTTTTGTAAATTACCAAAATAACTTTCATAAACATATTCTCTAAGAGAAATGAATGATATCAGTAAACTGGAATATGGACATGGCTTGAAAATACGTCACATCAGGGAGCTTGATTCATTGGCATTATTTGGATGGGCCACACTCTTGGCTTATCTAAGGGTAAGTACAGGTGAGTAGGGCAGAGGAAATCTAACACCAAGAAAAACAAGCATATTTTTTAGACTTGAAAATATCTATTAGGAAAATTCTATAAATAAAAACTATCATTGATTTATACTTAAAAATTGAGAATAAATGTTTTTTAGTTTACCAGCAGCAGAAGTGAGCGTGACATGAAGGTCCCCTCTACGAGAATACTCAATGGTTGCTTCAAATTGCACATGCTCCAGGGATTTGATAGAGTTTTTTTGTCCTTCACAAGCTTTTGTTGGAATTTCAATGATTACCTCTCCATTAGCTTTCAGAGCCCTAAATACATGAAACAAGTGACCCTGAATAAAGTATGCCTTATCTTTAATGTGCATAATGCATAGGAGCACACATTAATCTTGACCCGATACTCAGCTTGGCATGTTGTCCTTCCGCATTATAAGTGAAACCCAACTCCAGACTAGTGATGAACTCATTGCATACATAAAATAATAGTAGGGAATGCAAATGCTTAAGTACAATGCTACCTGCTACAAATCAAGTTCAGGCAAGATTCGTCAAAGGCAGTGGAATATTGCAATATCAAAAACACCTTGCTAAGAAAAAAATGATTCCATTCATAAAGACTTCTGTGGGTATGCTCTCAAGCCTCCCATTTGGCTCTTTATATTATTATGGTTGTCCTGATAGAAGCAACAAAGCATCCAGAGCACATTCTGCTTCTGTGACCAGACATGATGCACCAGAAGGTTCTATGTAAACAAAGTATGATCGAGGCTTCTTTATGGCAAAGAGAAAGGAATCATATAGCACTGCTGCAGGAGGCAAAGCTGCTTTGGAAACAGGTTTCATACTGGTCGGAAAGTGCTACTTTATTTACCCAAAGTTACATCTTGAAAAATAGGTTAAATTTAGAATAAGCCTTAAAACTAATAGTTGACTGGTTATAGTTTGATCTTTTTTTTTTTTTTTTGACAATAGGTTTTTCTTAGTGATATATAAAACAGTGGGACCTCATAAGCTTAATGTAGTGTAGGAGGTAGGCAATAAGAAGAAAACCCAAATAAGCTCACATGACAGATCTTTGGTCTGTCAGTAATTTTCCACAGAGAGCCATCTACCAACTCCATGTCCATTTACTTTAGGAGGGTAGGTGAGAAGACAATTACCTGGAGTAACAAACATTGCAGGGCATACACTTGATTAAAATTCCTGGATGCACTTACCGGGGCTCAAAGTCATTGTCTTTTACCACACATTCTTTCTTCTCTGGTACACTGCTCCAGGTCCTGGGATCAGCTAAATCCACCAAAGCTTTGGCATTTAGCAAGCCAAATCCAAAGCGACTATTCACCATCAAGCCTGCTCCGTTCTTTTTCCATCCGGGGTTATTGGCCAGTGGGTCATACTCAGAGGTCCAGACAACCAAGTGCTGCATGTCTCTCCAAGTAAGGTTTGGGCTGTGGAAAAAGGCCCCAAAGTATCCATCAGGGATAAAATGAAGTTGCCTTGCAAAATCAAATGCCAAAAATAAGCATCTCCAGTCAAGGATTGTGTAGTGGCTTTTGTAGTTGTAAGAGACAACTGATGTGTTGTTTTATTTAGAAGTCAAAGTGCGCCTCTGAAACTTGCACCCATACTGTGTAAGTTCTTAGCACAGTTCAACCCTCAACATTTTAGAAGTATGACTTTGTCCCCAATTTTTAATTATTTGTATTTAACTAGACCAACATGTTATGCTATCCATGAAAAGACAACATTTAGAGCAGATAAAGTCTTGAATTTTTCTAAGGAAGAATCAGATCTTAAAGACATAGGCTGGATACCTTCTCTAAAGTGCATTTTACCTCACTTCTTTATGCAGTCAGCTTCCATACCTGTGTGTTCTGCACCTGCAAATTTAACCAACTATGGATCAAAAACCATGCAGAAAATAAACAATGCATCTATACTGAACATGTAAGACTTTTCTTACTATCTTTAAACATTACAGTATATAGCAATATCCATAGGATTGTGTTCTACTAGGCATTATAAATAATCTAGAGCTGATTAAAAGCATCCAGGGGGTGTATATAGGTCTTAATCAAAGTATGATGTGATCTTATATGAGGGTTTTCCATGAATTATGCTATTTGTGGAGGTTCCTGAAACCAGTTGCTGACAAAAATCATGGGATGGCTCTATATCAGTGCTTAGACACCAGAGATCAGTGTTTAAAGGCATTATGTTAAATAGTATGGTGATATTAACAAGGGTGTTCTTGTCCATAAGAAGCTTATAATTCAGTAAAAACTTATGACATATATATATATATATATATATATTACATGAAATGTTGGAGTTATAACTTGTCATATTGTGAGAGTTTAGAGAAAGAATTTCCATGGAATGAAAAGATGTTAGAAAGAAATATTTGAGATGAATTTTGAAGTTTGGGTAAATTTGGAAGAAGTGGCGCTACCGAAGAGGGTAGGAGGCACTTGGGGCAAAAAAAGGAGCATTGGGCAGTGCAGGGCTGAGGTCAGATGACAATGTGTTCTGCTAGACAAGGGAAGAGGCAACAAGGAATACAAAGCTGAAGTGAGGAGGCCCTTGAACACCACAAAAGGGAGGTATAATTTGTTCTTTGGGCATGAGAAATCACTGAANATTTTGGAGCAAGAAAATGGTAAAATCTGAAGTTTCAATAAGATCATTTTAGGAAGAGTATAGATACGTGGAAGGTGCAAGGGACTGTTGGATTCCTTGTGTGATGAGGCCTTCTTTGATCATCTTATTTAAGATTTCAGCCCACTTTTGGGTGCATTATTGTCTGTCTCCATCGCTAGAATGCAGGCAAGAAAAGAGGTCAGATCTTTATTTATCATGTTGCCTGTTGTGCACCAGTCATGCAGAAGAATATTCGGCTCAAGGCACCAGCACAATAAGCGCTGTCTGCTTGATATTTGGGTGTGCTTCTGTTAAATAGACGGAATATCATTTCAAGCCTTGATATTTGTTTTTAAATTGTATAAGCCTTCAAGATTAGCTTACCTTTAAGACCTGAGTTGTTTCCCTCAAGCCAATCAAGCATGATTTAATAAACAACGTGCACATACATCTTCTTCATGTTCTGAAATCTGACAGTGAGTGTGAAAACAATCATCAGAGAATCCACCCCAAGTCGCTGCTGTCTCCTCTGAGCCCATAAGGCACTGGTTACACAATGCCTTGGCTAGAGGAATGAGGCAGTGTGCCCTCTAAAACAACCAGCCATCAGGCTCCTGGTTAAACCTTGTGTGTGATTTTTCTCACCTCACCATAGACATCTTCAAAGGCTTGCCCTGACAAGACTCTGGGTAAAGCTGCCTTCCTGGCACCAGCCCTGTTGTATAGTTAGTGCCCTGAAGGCCCTGGAGGAGTTACAATCAAGGCCTCAGGCCCCCTGCTACATCATGTTCTTTGCCTGTGTGCTCCCCCAGGCCTGTGAATGAAAGCCTTTGCTCTTGGATATATTTGAGTCCTTGGAGAGAGTCTTCAGCCCTTAGTTTTTAAATTCTGTCTTTTTTTTGTGTTGTGCTGGGGATGGAACTCAGGGCCTTGTGCATGCTAGGCAAGCACTCACCCACTGAGCTATAGCCCCAGCAAAATTCTCTTCCACCTAGATGTTGAAAACTATTTTAGGAGCTTTGTTTTCATGCAACTAGGAAAATCATGCCTATTTTCATGCAAGAGTGATGCTTTATTTATGTGCCTGTATTTCATAAATGAAAAGGAGTTGCTAGCAATAATGTTAATCAATCCTGACAGCCTTCCTTTGTTAATTAGTGTGTAACAGCACCCACAGTCATTAAATTTTTAAAAACCAACAAATTGTGTTGCTAATCAAAGATATGTTTATAGAAAATAAGGATTATGGAATTAAATATTGAAATTAAGCATTGCTTGTAGTTGGGAGAGATGTAAGTAAGGTAGTGTGGAAACTAAATGCAATAGTAAACATTCTTATGAGTTCCTGGTTCAACCTTTAAGTACATCTAGGTAAGGCCAGATGTTGAAGATTTTCTAACTTGGACTTTTAACTTTTCATCACCCACAGGGATTTTTTTCACTGTGACTTTTTTTTTTTTTGCAAAGATTTCATACAACACTGAAAGTTCATTTCTGTGTTTAGAATTTAATAAATACCTAAGATTTGTTCCACAGTCTAATATTGCTAAATGTATAAAGGGATTGAATGATTCAGAATTTTTCTCCACTATTAAAAATTATTGATTCTTTTGAATAGCCTATGAAGACTGAGTCCTCTGTCTGTTAACTTTTTAGCTGCAGTCACTGCATATTAAATGATGGTACCAACGATGATAGCCATTTATGCAAGGAATTTCTCTCTTAGTATTTTTATCTCCAGGCTATGCCTATTAAATACTCTAATAGCATCTTTACAATGATAGCTGGATGAGGTTGTAGGAAATAGTTCTTAATAGCAGTTGGTCCTGCTCTAAGCAAGAATATTAAAACTGCCTGTTATATTTGCTAAAGATGGGGATTGCTGGGCCACATACCTGAAACAGTAGAATCTGAGCTGCTAGTAATAGGATCTGGGAATCCATATGTTAAATAGATGCCACAGGTGATTATTATTTTGTTGGCATTCATGAAACAGTCTTCTAAGGAAGGGAAGTATTTTCTTGTGCATATTTTTGCAAGAAACTCTTCTTTCTCCTTCTATTTCCTTTTCCCATTTTCCCTAGATACATAGTATTGTTTTGATAGGAAACAGGAAGAATTCACAAATACACATTCACTTACAACAGCCTGGGTTTTCTTAACTATCCTTTAGTTGATGGGAAGAGAAGCTCTGACCAAACATTTCTCTCCAGCAGAGTTATGGGAGGGAATATATTGTAGGTGCTGATAACACAGGTTAGAAGTCAGATCTGAGTTTAAATCTGTGAATTTTCAGTCATATTCAGCAACATCTCTAAGCCTCAACTTCTTTGTTTATAAAACACAATGAATAATTTCTACAATGTAAGAAAGTATAAGGATTACAATTAATATTGTATGTAAAAGGTTAATATAGGTTCTGGCCTATAGTAAAAACCTCATAATACTGAATAATATTATTTTTGATAAGTAGAGTGAAGAGTTCTTTTTTCAGTCTCCATAGTTATTCTTTGGGGGATGATGCATGTTTAAATGGTTTCCTCAACCTTGAATATCTAGCGATAATGCTTGATTTCATGGACATATAGTCTAAGTATTGGCAATTAAACAGTTCAGTAAACCATCCAACTGAGAACAGACATATCAATACACTTTGGCAGGAAGGATACAAACACCCACCATTCTAATGAACAGAATAAAAATGAAAGGAATTAAATTCTTATAAGAATTTGTTTTGGAAGACATAGACTTATTGTCTCTTAAATTATGAACATTGTGAGAACCTGCTAGAACCTACAAACCTTTCTCCAGAGTAATTCTATACACAATATTTTTGGTGCAGTTATAACCTTAGCACCTACTGAAGTTCAGGTGCAAATCTACAAATTTTGGATTTATCC